>JABWTJ010001368.1:0-25000 GCA_016801875.1 Solanum sitiens
TTCTGAATTATATGATATATAAATTTTGCGAGCATTCATGTCAATCGTCCTGTGAAGTCAAAATAGTACATCAAGACATAATAAGGGTAGAACTCGAAATCGATTATGTGTTGAAGAAGCAAAAAGAGGATCATAATTTCTACTTAATGAATGTACACATACTTCCACTTAGTTGCATTTCATAGATTTGAATGGAATAGGAAGCTACAAATAAAGAATAAAACAATATCATTGGTTCTTTCTATTTTGTGGTATTTTTAGTTTGATAATAGCATGCACTGTGAAAGACATGTGTATCTATTTTAGTAAGACGTTTGTTTTGTAACTTACATAATACTTTGCAGCACTAGATAGTCCTAACCTATAGATTCAAGTGTTACACAAATTATTTATTCACTTATATATTACCCTAAGAGTAGGAAATTCACTCCTTTCCTCTTTTCTTGAACCTATTTACTTATCTATCAAAAAATTAGTCTTTAGAAACTTATCTGTAATTGTTTTTAAAAACTGATTTATATGAACGATACAAACCAAAGCTTGAGTTGTAACAATACACAATACCCTACAGCCAATTCAGATTTAAACTCATCTGGCTAGAGAGTGTTCAAGAGAACCCTATGAATCGCTAAAGCTTTTACTTGAGCATTCAAAACTAAATGGACAAGCCAAAATTCAGCCACTTTGAGATTATTTTTTAAAAAAACAAGATACACTAAAACCAACAGTAGAATATAAATATCTAGTTGTCAATGCATGAATTTAGTGTAAAAATGGAAAATGTATCAAGTTTTCCCTTTTTCTTGTTTCTACCACATTCAAGCAAATGTGGGTTTGAAAAAGGGAAAATGAAACCTTAAACTACTTTCAAGATTTCAGAGATGAATATTTACCTTTGTTTGCGGATAAAGAAAGTATGTTCTCAAAATTTTAAAATAAACAGAAAATACAATAGAAGTGAGCTAACCAAAGAAAAAGTAACTACCAGACATGATTACTTTATATTATATAATTTTTTAACAGGCCAGATAATTTTAGGCTAGGTTAAGCATACAACTGCAGTTAAGGGTTCAGGTAAAAGAGCAGATAATTTTATAAAAATAAAATGCACTAAGCATATAAACATACATAATCTCCCCGCCTTATGAATGAGACATGAAGGGGTAAAATAGGATCAACTTATTTGGGCAATAAAATCAAGTAGGTGCTAAACCCATTGCACTTAGACTATGACAGATGTTAGCAAAGCACAATACAAGTAAGTCAACAGGGCTAGTATGCTTACACCTGTTTCTTCCGAGTAAAGAGCAAGTAATTAAACCATCATATCAAAGCAACCTAATAATGCAACACATGAACAGCTTGAAAGTACCCCTCTCCAACTAGTTTTTTTGTTTTTGAATAGTCAGTACCTCTCAGTGTACTTCAGAAACATACATCAATAGAACAATTATGCAAAATTAACCTATAATATTTTAGAGTAACATCTCTCGATTCAATGAACTAAAGTAACTATGCCTTTGTTCCATCAATATCAATCTTTTATACTGTTCACACTACAGAAATAGGAAATATTAATTTAAGCTAAAAGTTGCTCTGAGTGGTCAAGTATCTGCAACACAGAACACTGTGTACTATAATAAAGCTGCAACAAGTTATAGAAGATTGCCTTTTCCAACCTTCATTAAGCATACATCAATTAAATTCCCACATAGTTTACAGCATAACAATTCCGATAAAAGATAACAAACCTTTGTCTTTTCCAGACTTCACAAGAGTAAGCTTAAATCAAGGTTTGCTCATATGTTATTCTTTGTAGATGGCCCCTTATTCTTGTGAATTTATTCACAACTATATGTTTGCTGTGTTTTTTATTTCTCCTTTTTCTTTTCATTTTCTAGGTAGCTTCATGAGTTACCATATTATCTTTTGTCTCAGAAGCTCCAGACTTCTCCTTCGACTTCAAACGTTGAAGTCTAGTACTGCTAATTAGGGATCCTGAAATAGATTTTCACTTTCTAGGGTGATCAGATATTTTCTCTCGATATTCTGATTGATTATTATTTTGAACTGTGTTTTCACATGCTTATCTTTATTGTTCAATATTGCCTGCTGATGTTGTGAGATGGCCCCCTCCAGATGTTCTTGCCACCTTTTCAGGTGACACTGATGTATTTCCAAAAGTTTACATCTCAGTTTGATCTTCTAGCTGAAGACTCGTCTCTTCCTGATTGGAATTACCAAAAATGTCTTCACAAGACAATCATCCGATATGTAAATCCTATTATACCCACTTTTCCACTAGTTAGTTTCTTCTCTTCTTTTTTCATCTTAATGACCTCTGTACTCATGTTCTAAGTTCCTGCACAGATAAATATATTCAATGATACAAGATCACTAGAAATTCATTCTCTCGATTCTCACAGACGAAGGGGCTAAATTTCTTATACTCCGAACTGAAAAATCCAATATTGCTTCTCTGACAAGAACAAAAAGAGAGGCACTAGCACATATACATCAAATCAAGTTGCAGTTATAAAAAAAAAAGTATACTTACTTGCGCCAAATACTTAAATGTGTGAGATAAAAAAAAATAGAAATGTTTATCCAATTATGCGCTTAAAATAAGAAGGATTAATGTTTGATACAATATTAGTTAACATTCCGTTGCAAGCATTTTCTCTTATATGTATGCTAGGTAATTTACCCGCGCGATTATCTTTATATCCTTTTGAACAACCTTTCCTATAATCGCTTTATAAGGGAAAAAAGAAAATTAATGTAGTTTTTTAGAACATTTCTAAAGAAATTAAATGATTTGACATTAGCATATATTTTAAGAATTGTAAATATATAAATATTGATTATAAAATATCTTGGTATCTAATTGTTTTTATATTTTATATAATTTATCATATTATATGTTATATAATATAATTGTCTTGTTAAAATTGTTTGATATTTTTATGCAGCGACTAAACATCACTTTTTATATTTTTTTTTGTATATGAAAAATATAGAATCTTATAATTCTATGGTTAGAATAACTCCTTGTGTAAATAGATTTATGTGAAAAATTTCGATGATAAATATGAGTTATAAATAAATTAAGATTGTTAAAAATTTACATTGCAACAACATAAATAATTATTTTAGAGACAATATACTTGTTTGAGGTCAAATGTTCACCACTTTCCGTTATTATTAATTTGTTACTCTAACGAAAACATTTAGAAGGAGAAAAATAAATTTGGAACAACAACAAAATTATATTGTTGACCCTTATAGAAATTCATTCATCATTAAACTGCGGAAGGCCTTCTGGATTCTTCATCAATGAAAATTTATGACTTTTGCAAGAATATTTACGTATGATTGTTGCATTATGAAAGTAAAAATCGATAAAAATGTTTGATTCTAGACTCATTTTAAAGAAATATTCTCGAACATTTAAAAAAATGATTCTAACCTAGATAATTCAAATGCTTAGCAATGACTTGGGACATGAAGGATAACAAATCTATGTTAATATACATATCTTTAAGATATTACTTTTATTTAGAGTAGGTTTTGTTTCATATTCTTCAAATTAATCTTGACGAAAATAATCACAACTTACAACAAAAATATTTAGAAGAGCCGAATGAAAAGGAAAAAAAAGGAAAACATTAAAAGGATGAAAATATGTATCATAGTCAGATTATATACAAATTAAACAAAAAAATTAATACAATTGTAAGGAGACAACAAAACATCGAGAAAAAAGATACATTAAAGGGAGTAAACTATGGAATATTCAGTAATGATAACAAATCATTCTAACAAAAAGTTCCTATGTTTTGAAATAAGATACCTCAAAAAATTGACTAACACTTCAATAAACTTTCAATCCTTAAAGTACTCATAATATCCAGTGATAACATTTCGTAAAAATAGATAACAACATAAAAACCAAAAAATATGGGCATGGAAAGTTATTAACTCTCAGAGGATTTTCTGAAGAACACAAAATCGCATCCTTGTATGTGAAGAAATAACTTTCTTGATGAAGAAATTTGAGATTTGAAGGGCTTTTTTTAATGTACCTTCAACAATTTCAATAGAGAAAACTTGCTTGAATATCCAATTGACATTTGTTATTTAATTTTTACTAACAAATACTTCTAACAATGACTTTGTATAAACATGAACAACAATGAAATATCGTCAGCTCATTCCTTATGAACCTCCATCAATCGATTTTTATTACTATTGATTATGTTTCATATCACCGACCCAACTTTTTTTTGAATTGAACCCTAATTATTTTTTATGATTATAGTATGCAGTTATAAAGAATTAATCCAATTATCAACCATGAAGTAGGTGGCCTCTAAATGGAACGATTCACAACTGGATATTCTAAACCAAAATTTCGACACATGACATATTAAAATCTCACAACATAATTTTGTGAGCATTTGAACTAACAAATATCCACAAATAATAATAAAAACAATCTTTCTTTGCTAGCAATCAAGAAGAGAAAAGGCATATTACTTGTCTATCAAGTTGTATACAAGTTTACAGTTCACAAATTTAATTGAAATAATCCAAAAGAAAGAGTTGTTACTTCTTTATTTAAAAAACAGAAAACTTTATCAAAATAAAGAGCTATCACTACAGTAAAAATTATATTTAATAAAAATTAATAGTTTAATTATCGGTAAATATGTATTTTCACAGGCAATTGGTACTCTCGATAAATGTTCCTAAAGATTATAGCAACTTTGAATCTAATGACATTAATTAATGTCAGTAAAGGCTCTAGCACTCTTCGTTAATGTCCATATTTATTGTTGATAAAAATTATATTTGTTATAGTGTATTTTGGACATGAAAACTTGATCTCTTATTATGCCCAAAAAGAAGAGACGAAGAAATATGAAAAATTACTTAACTTGCGACAATAGAAGAGGACTAATTGTGTCTATACTAATATTCTAGGAAGAGTGCAATGACATACGAATTGTTTGTACCTAAGAAAATATAATCAAAATAGTATACTAATTGTGGCAAGCAAGACAACAATCTGTTTGGTTCTTTTAGCAAAGTTCATCATTGGTTCTGTGTCAGTTATCATATATCTGTTGTTGTATGCTATCAAATATAGTACAACCCACAAGTAACTCTTCCAAAATATTTATGAAAAAACTAGTAGAAAGGGACAAAAGGGAAGATAAATTTTCCACCATCCTTATTGGAATTCTTAACAGAGTTAAAAAAATCACCAAAATAACAAATAAAAAAAAGCAATAGATACACGAATCATTAGACTTAGAGTAAAAGATTATGCTTCATTAAATAGGGGGAAGAAAACATTGAGGAATGAAACACATTTCAAAAGAAGTCTAAATAATTTATTTGAATTCGACTGTCCTATGGCAAACAAGAAACTTACAAATAATAGTGGCAAAAAAAAATTGTTTACTAAAGAACCATATGTAATGAATTCAACCATTTCAACACCGTTAAGAGTTGTGGAATGAGAGATGCAAGAGTCCTAATGTCGCAGTGCAATCAAAATACATTTTATTTGTTTATACGAAGAAACCTGTAGAAAGAGACAAAAGAGAAGATCAATTTTCATTAGTCTTTGCTGAAACTTTAATAGAGTTTTAAAATAAGTCACCAAAGTAGCAAAAAGAAATTGTCATAATTACATGAATGACTATGGCTTAAAGTAAAGATTAAGCTCCATAAAATAGGAGGAAGAAAACTTTGAGAAATGAAACAAACTTCATAAGAAGTTTAATTAATGTATTTGAATTCGACTATCATAGAGTGGAAAAACACCTACAAATAATAGTGACAGGAAATACTTCTATTTATAGACAACAAAGGATAGTGTGAATATATTCTTTATGCCTTATTTGAAAGGTCATAACTCTTTGAAAAAGTTACAACCCTTCGGAAAGGTCACAACCTTTATAAAGTTCATATTTTTTCATAAAAGTCGTGACTCTTCATAAAAGTCAAAAACTTTTCAAAAAAGTTGCAAGTTTTGATGTAAAAGTCGTAACTCTTCATTAAAGTCATGACTTTACATAAAGTCACGACTTTTCGGTAATGTTATAACTCTTTGGAAAAGTTACAACCCTTTGGAAATGTTACAACCTTTCATAAAAGACACAACTTTTCATAAAAGTGACAACTCTTTATAAAAGTCACATATTTTCATAAAAGTCACACATTTTAATGAAAGGAGAAGGCTACTTTTGAAAATAAAATAAATTCAAAGAGAATCCTTGTTTGTGGTGGCGCCACATAGGCGGACTTAGGGTTCTCTTATATATATATATATATATATATATATATATATATATATATATATATATGATTATTGTGTCACATACTACAGAAGAGCTATGAAATACTTATCTACTTTTGGCTAAACTTCATAAATGCAACTGAGCCAAAAAAGAACAGGGGCTAACTGATCTCCTTTTGAGCAATGAGGAGAGTTTTTGGCTAAAAACATCCTTGAACTATACTCTAAACTAAAAGCAGATCCTTGTAATATCGTACTTAACAAAAAACAACTTTCAAATATTTAAACATTAACAAAGCCCATCCCTTAGTTAAAAGGCCGTTAAAAGTCTAAGGAGTGAAATTTACTAAAACTTCCTCAGATTTGAAAGCTTCATATTCACTCAGTTCATAGAAATATGAATTTTAACTTTCATTTGTTGAAGTATTCTTCATTTTCCACCTTTTTAAATTGGTCATGCAATAATGCAAAGTCGAATCATGCAAACAAAACCAGTACCCCTCAAGAACATGAAGAATGATTGCTTTCATACGCGGTAGATGTGTTGTTCACAGTCTTTCCTCTTAATTAGAAGAAGGTAAATTAAAGGCAATAACAAGCATAGTTAGTTTTTTTTTTGATAATGATCCAAAACCAGTGAAGGTAGCATAGTCCATATTCTCCACAAAAACATGAAATATTATCCCATCTCAATTCGGTTTATATTTTTAACAATCAAAATTAGCTAAGAGCTAACAAATTATTGTTATTATGCTAATGTATATGTATATGCTATTGCAAAAAAAATTATCATAGAAGTGTTAGAAATGTCAATCCAATTATATCTTCTGCATATTTCATCTAGTAATGCTACTAACATATTTCTCGTTTCATTCACATTATAATACATATTCACAAACTCTCCTGTTTTCCATCTTTCATCTTATTTCTGTTCTTTGGCTAAGTTTGGTGTATATTTGATGGATGTTTTAGATAAAAACTCTAATGAGGATATAAAGCACGAATAGATAAATCCATCTCTCGACACCTTCACGCTTTCAAATATAGGAAATATAGGGGGGGGGGGACTTATACATAAAGTCCTTGGAATTGATAGTTAGTCCATGAAATGTCAAATTTTAAAATTAAACTTGGTAACTTATTATTTACTTACCAAAGACTAAGGCTCAAGAGCAACAATACAATTGGATATCATTGAGGCCTTGATTGCCATCCCTAATTCTTTTTACTTAATATACTACTCCATTTGTTTCACAAAGAATGACCTGCTTTGACTTGGCACAGAGTTTAAGAGTATAAAGAAGACTTTTGTATCTTGTAATACAAAATTAAATTTAGGTTAAATGTACAAAATTGACCTTTAATATTGTGGCCTTAAACATGCCACGTGGAAAGCTGATTTTAAAATGTTACCAAAACAAGAAAGAGGTCATTCTTTTTGAAACAGACTATAAAGAAAAGGAGGTATTTCTTTTTGAAACGGAGGGAATATTTTTTTTTGTGCGTAACAGAAGTCCCTAATAGCAAACAACATCCAAACCCCTAGGTACACGGGAGCAGACACTGCTCTCAACCTGCCCAGTACGAATTGATTCTGCATTTTTATCCCTTACCAGACCAGGTGCTTTGACCATTCAGTGATGGACGCAAAAAGACCCAATGAGTAGTGTTTCATCTTCTTGATAGCACAGGGGTGCAACATTAGATACAGAGGAAAAAATAATAAAATTTTCCAGCAAGCTCAAACAATAAAAGAGCATTTTCATGAAATGGCTCCCATATGCCACACGAGACCTGAAAAGAAGTTGTGAACTTAGGGAAAGTAAATTTTTCAAGGTTGACAACTTTTTGTAAAAAAGTTCATTTCATCTATGATCTACTGGAATTGAGCGTAGAGCCGCACTGATTTCAAATGCCGTTTTGGCGGATTGGATGAGTACACTGATTAGGAATACAAAAACTTAGCTTTTTTTTATAATCGTGGTGCCCGGGCAACCCTGAGTGCACCTCCACTAATTTCACGAGTTACCCGTCACCTTCCACAACAACAGGTACTAAGTAACTCTATCCACCAAGGCTAAGACAGCTAGAACATATGAAAAGAACTCACCTAGTGTCTAGAATTTGAACCACTCTATTGACCACTAGGGTACACCCTTGGGTGCACACAAACCTATTAGTTTCTCGAAGAAATATAAAGACAATGACAGGTGAAATATTTAGATATGGTAGTTTTCAAGTTGATATAATTGGTTTTCCTAGCAGGGACTACAAATGCGTACTTTCCTCAATAGTTTGTCCCAAATAATGTCCACTTCCCTTAATAAAACTAAACAGAATATACAATTTATTAAATGGTAGAAAGGTGGCCCTATATTCTTTCTGATAAAGTTCCCTATACTCTTCATAATAGATTTTATTTCTTTATTCATAGAAATTACTACCCATATATCTTCTTCTAAATTATATGATATATAAATTTTGCGAGCATTCATGCCAATCATCCTGTGAAGTCAAAATAGTACATCAAGACATAATAAGGGTAGAACTCAAAATCGATTACGTGTTGAAGAAGTAAAAAGAGGATCATAATTTCTACTTAATGAATGTACACATACTTCCACTTAGTTGCATTTCATAGATTTGAATGGAATAGGAAGCTACAAATAAAGAATAAAACAATATCATTGGTTCTTTCTATTTTGTGGTATTTTTAGTTTGATAATAGCATGCACTGTGAAAGACATGTGTATCTATTTTAGTAAGACGTTTGTTTTGACCATTCAGTGATGGATGCATAAAGACCCAATGAGCAGTGTTTCATCTTCTTGATAGCACAGGGGTGCAACATTAGATACAGAGAGAAAAAGATAATAATATTTTCCAGCATGCTCAGACAATAAAAGAGCATTTTCATAAAATGGCTCCCACATGCCACACGAGACCTTAAAAGAAGCTGTGAACCTAGGGCAAATAAAATTTGCAAGGTTGACAAGTTTTTGTAAAGAAGTTCATTTCATGTATGATCTACTCGAATTGAGCATAGAGTCGCACTGAGTTCAAATGTTGTTTTGGCGGACTGGATGAGTACACTAATCTGAAATATAAAAATTTAGTTTTTTTTTTTGTAATCGTGATGCCCGAGCAACCTTGAGTTCACCTCAACTAATTCCACGAGATACCCGTCACCTTCCACAACAACAGGTACTAAGTAAATCTATCCACAAAAGCTAGGACAACTAGAACATATGGAAAGAAATCACCTAGTGTCTAGAATTTGAACCACTTCATCGACCACTAGGATACACCCTTGGGTACACACAAACCTATTAGTTTCTGGAAGAAATATAGAGACAATGACAGGCGAAATATTGAGATATGGCAGTTTTCAAGTTGATATAAATGGTTTTCCTAGCAGGGACTACAAAAGCATACTTTCCTCAATAGTTTGTCCCAAATAATGTCCACTTCCCTTAATAAAACTAAACAGAATATACAATTTATTAAATGGTAGAAAGGTGGCCCTATATTCTTTCTGATAAACTTCCCTATACTCTTCATAATAGATTTTATTTATTTATTCATAGAAATTACTACCCATATATCTTCTTCTGAATTATATGATATATAAATTTTGCGAGCATTCATGCCAATCATCCTGTGAAGTCAAAATAGTACATCAAGACAGAATAAGGGTAGAGCTCGAAATCGATTACGTGTTGAAGAAGTAAAAAGAGGATCATAATTTCTACTTAATGAATGTACACATACTTCCACTTAATTGCATTACATAGATTTGAATGGAATAGGAAGCTACAAATAAAGAATAAAACAATATCATTGGTTCTTTCTATTTTGTGGTATTTTTAGTTTGATAATAGCATGCACTGTGAAAGACATGTGTATCTATTTTAGTAAGACGTTTGTTTTGTAACTTACATAATACTTTGCAGCACTAGATAGTCCTAACCTATATATTCAAGTGTTACACAAATTATTTAATGACTTATCTATTACCCTAAGAGTAGGAAATTCACTCCTTTTTTCTTTTCTTGAACCTATTTGCTTATCTATCAAGAAATTAGTCTTTAGAAACTTATCTGTAATTGTTTTTAGAAACAATTCTATAGGAATGATACAAACCAAAGCTTGAGTTGCAACTATACACAATACCCTACAGCCAATTCAGATTTAAACTCATCTGGCTAGAGAGTGTTCAAGAGAACCCTATGAATCGCTAAAGCTTTTACTTGAGCATTCAAAACTAAATGGACAAGCCAAAATTCAGCCACTTTGAGATTATTTTTTTAAAAAACAAGATACACTAAAACCAACAGTAGAATATATAAACCTAGTTGTCAATGCATGAATTTAGTGTAAAAATGGAAAATGTATCAAGTTTTCCCTTTTTCTTGTTTCTACTACATTCAAGCAAATGGGGGCTTGAAAAAGGGAAAACGAAACCTTAAACTACTTTCAAGATTTCAGATATGAATATTTACCTTTGTTTGCGGATAAAGAAAGTATGTTCTCAAAATTTTAAAATAAACAGAAAATACAATAGAAGTGAGCTAACCAAAGAAAACGTAACTACCAGACATGATTACTTTATATTATATAATTTTTTAACAGGCCAGATAATTTTAGGCTAGGTTAAGCATACAATTGCAGTTAAGGGTTCAGGTAAAAGAGCAGATAATTTTATAAAAATAAAAACAATGCACTAGGCATATAAACATACATAATCTCCCCGCCTTATGAATGAGACATGACGGGGTAAAATAGGATCAACTTATTTGGGCAATAAAATCAAGTAGGTGCTAAACCCATTGCACTTAGACTATGAATGATGTTAGCAAAGCACAATACAAGTAAGTCAACAGGGCTAGTATGCTTAAACCTGTTTCTTCTGAGTAAGGAGCAAGTAATTAGACCATCATATCAAAGCAACCTAATAATGCAACACATGAACAGCTTGAAAGTACCCCTCTCCAACTATTTTTTTGTTTTTGAATAGTCAGTACCTTTCAGTGTACTTCAGAAACATACATCAATAGAACAATTATGCAAAATTATCCAAATATTTTAGAGTAACATCTCTCGATCAATGAACTAAAGTAACTATGCCTTTGTTCCATCAATATCAATGTTTTATACTGTTCACACTTCAGAAATAGGAAATATTGATTTAAACTAAAAGCTGCTCTGAGTGGTCAAGTATCTGAAACACAGAACACTGTTTACTATAATAAAGCTGCAAAATGTTATAGAAGATTGCCTTTTCCAACCTTCATTAAGCATTCATCAATTAAATTCCCACATATTTTACAGCACAACAATTCCGATAAAAGATAACAAATCTTTGTCCTTTCCAGCCTTCACCAGAGTAAGCTTAAATCAAGGTTTGCTCATATGTTATTCTTTGTAGATGGCCCCTTATTCTTGTGAAGTTATTCACAACTATATGTTTACTGTGTTTTTTATTTCTCCTTTTTCTTTTCATTTCCTAGGTAGCATCATGAGTTACCACATTATCTTTTATCTCAGAAACTCCAGACTTCTCCTTCGACTTCAAACGTAGAAGTCTAGTACTGCAAATTGGGGATCTTTTAGGCTGACCAGGTGTTTTCTCTCGATATTCTGATTGATTAAGATTTTGTACTGCGTTTTCACATGCTTCTCTTTATTGTTCAACAGCGAAATTTTCAGACATATTACCTAATGATGTTGTGTGATGGCCCCCACCAGCTGTTCTTGCCACTTTTTGAGGCGACACTGATGTGTTTTCAAGAGTTTACATCTCAGATCTTTTAGCTGATGTCTCGTCTCTTCCTGATTGGAATTACCAAAATTGTCTTCACAAGACAGTCATCATATATGTAAATCCTATTATACCCGGTTTTCCACTAGTTAGTTTGTTCTCTACATTTTCATCTTAATGACCTCTGTACGCAAGTTCTAGGTTACCGCAGAGATGAATATATTCAATGATACAAGATAACTAGAAATTCATTCTCTCAATTCTCAGAAAGACCAAGGAGCTAAATTTCTTATACTCCAAACTAAAAATTCCAATATTGCTTCTTTGACAAGAACAAAAAGAGAGGCATGAGCACATATACATCAAATTAAGTTGCAGTTATAATGAAAAATAAAATATAAAAAACGGTATACTTAATTGCACCAAATACTTAAATATGTGAGATAAAAAAAATAGAAATGTTCATCCAATTATGCGCTTAAAATAATGAGGATTGATGTTTGATACAATATTACTTAACATTATGTTGCTGGCATTTTCACTAATGTGTACATTATTCTGTCACATACTACAGAAGTACTATCAAATACTTATCTACTTTTGGCTAAACTTCATAAATGCAACTGAGATAAAAAGGAACAGGGGCTAATTGATCTCCTTTTTAGTAATGAGGATATGAAGCACGAATTGATAAATCCATCTCTCGGCACCTTCATGCTTTCAAATAGGGCGGCAAAAATATTTTCCAAACACACTAGTCCTCTTTCTATAATTTATACATAAAGAAATCGGCAGAAAAAGTATGAATCAAGATGCAAGGTTTGTTTTTGTAACTTACATCATACTTTGCAGCACTAGAGAGTCATAACCTATAGATCTGAGTGTTACACAAATTATTTATTCACTTATCTCCTAACCAGAGGGTAAAAGTAACTTCTTTTTTTTTCATTTTTCTTGAACTTATTTGCTTATCTATCCAAATCTTTGTCTTTAGAAACTAATATGTAAGAGAGGAACGAACCAAAGCTTGAGTTTCTATTATACACCATATCCAACAGCCAATTCAGATTTAAAGCTCAGTTGACTAAAGGATGTTCAAGAAAAACCATGCATTCCTTAAGCTTTAACTTGAGCATTCAGAACTAAACAGACAAGCTAAAATTCAGCAACTTGGAGATTTTTAAAAAAAAAAAAAAAGAAACACTAAAACCAACAGTAGAATAAATAAATAAATCTTGTTGCCAATGCATGAATTTAGTGTAAAAATGGAAAATGTATCAAGTTTACCCTTTTTCTTGTTTCTACCACATTTAGGCAAATGTGGGTTTGAAAAAGGGAAAACGGAACCTTAAACTATTTTCAAGATTTCAGATATCAAGATTTACCTTTGTTTACAGAGCGAGAGTTTGAATCAAGAATTTGGGAAACTAGGGCTTCAAAGTGAATGTGTATTTTTTAGGGTAGAGTGAGTGAGTGGATGAGAGTATGAAAAGTAGGAAAATGGCTAGTAGATAATTGTGTTAACGAGGCTTTCTCTCTAAACTGATGAAAGATGAAAGCTCGTGTAGTTTTTGGTTCTCTTGAAATTACGGTGCAGGTGGGGTGGTATTTTTCAAGCAAAAGAATTTAACACTCACTTTGGTTCACTTTTGCCGCACTGCCATTGCTTTCCTCTCTTTCGCCTCACCCAGATGTGTGACACCTTTTTATGGGCTTAAGCTTGATCCTAATAACGGATCAGATTTAGTATTGTCTTCTCTTTAGGATTCTATTGTAACTTTCTCTCCTTATATATAGGTTATAGATAAGTCTTACCTTTTTACTTTTTCTTAGTTTATCACTTTGTTGTAGAAGTTGTACAAAATCTATATATACTTAATTTACAATTAATAAAATAGATCGTTCCTTTCATTCTACCGGCAACTTTATACTTTATATGGTTTCAAGAGCCAATTAACTCTCACGAGTAAATTTCTGTCAAGAAACCCTCCCACCCTTTCCATAAAATGCCCCTAAACATCACTGTAACAAACTCCGATACTAGTGCAACGATTGTTTAGTTTAATCGTGTCACCCAATTACCAATCAAATTAACTGGCAGCCACAATTTTTCCCTTTGGAAAGCACAAGTTTCCATGCTTATGCGTGGTCACAATATTTTTGGCCATCTCGACGGTTCTTGCCTAGCCCCTGCTCGTACAGTGGCTCAGAATAATCAAGACGTTGAAAATCCTGCATTTGTTTCATGGTATCGCCAAGATCAAATGATTCAAAACGCCATCTTGGCCTCATTTGATCCAACTCTTGCTACTACGATTGTCGCTGCATCCACTTCCTAGGCTGCTTGGGATGCTTTGCACACTGCGTATGCCCACAAATCACAAACAATGAACTTTAGTTTGCGCGATCGTTTGGCTCATCTTGCAAAAGAAACCCTTCCTGTTGCTGATTATCTACATCAGGTTTGACTTCTGTGTGATGAAATTGCCACTGCTGGAGCTCCTGTGTCCAATGAGGAATTGATTGTTAAAATCCTCACTGGACTGAGACCTGAATTCCGTGAAATATCAGCTACTATCCATGCAAGAGATTCTACTATCTCTTATCCAAAACTTTATGAGGATTTACTTGACTATGAACTTTTTATCAAGCATGAAGAAGCAAAGAAGCCACTCCCAACACCCATCAATGCTGTTATTGCACAGTAAACAAACATGCATCCTCGCCAAGGAAACACCTCTAATAGGCGCTCAAATGCAATTCCCCCAACACCAACCAGTCAAGGCGTGCCCAACCATGGCGTGCTGGCAACAATAACCAACAACAGCGTTATGACCACACTCTAAAGTGCGAGTTGTGACCGTCCTGGTCATTCTGTTAAGGTTTTCAGATCACAATCACATGATCACATACAAGCCCGAGCAAACTATGCTGCTCGATCTTCAACTCAACAGGATCCTTGGATTGTTGATACAGGCGCCACTCATCATATGGCCTCTAATGCGCAAAACTTCACTAATTTGCACACCTAACATGGTCCAGAAGAGATAGCAATGGGGGACGGTAACACCATTCCAATATTTCGTACCGGCAACACTAACTTAAGTGCATCGAATCAGCAATTTAAGCTTCTCAATACTTTATGTTCTCATTTTATAAAATATAATATTCTTTCGATTTCCAAATTTTGCCACGATAACCATACGTCCATTGAATTCTTTCCTTTTTCTTATTGTGTGAAGAATATGTGTAACGGGGAGCCTCTATTATGCGGGTAGAATTGAGATAAACTATATGAGTGGCCGTCGGCCAATGCAGATCATACCCCTGAATGCAATGTTTTCGTTCCTCTACACCTGTGGCACCGTCGTTTAGTCCATCCTAATCATCGTACTTAACACGATCTTACATCAGTTTTCTCTTCCAATTTCACATTCTAGAACTATTTCCACTTGTAATTAGTGTTATTCTAATAAAATGCACAAGTTACCTTTTTCTGAAAATTCATTACAATGTCAACGACCATCATATCATATATTTATATAAAAGAGAACCCTAGGCCCTCCTAGGTGGCACCACCACAACCAATCATTTCCTTTAAAATTTATTTATTTCCAAAACTAACCTTCCTCTTTCGTGAAAAGATGTGAATTTTGATGAGAAGTTGAGACTTTAATGAAGAATTGCGACATTTATCAAAAGTTGCGACTTTAATGAAGAGTTGTTACTTCTATCAAAAGTTGTGACTTTTATGAAAAGTTGTGACTTTAATGAAGAGTTGCGACTTTATAAAAAATTGCAACTTTTATGAAAGGTTGTCAACTTTCTCAAGTGTTGCAACTTTTCTAAATAGTTGTAACCTTTCCGATAAGACACAATAAACATTTGTTTACACTACCCTTTGTTATCTATAAATAGAATGATTTCCTCTCATTTTGAAACAACAGAAATTCTGATCTTCTGCTTCTGCTTCTGCAAAATTAAATATTCGTGTACTTTGCTCCTTTTGAGTGACTTACTGACAACATTGTTTTTGTATCAATAAGTTGGTGAATAAAATCGTTCCATCTTGAGAGGATGAAATTCTTTAAACCTTTGGTATTGAAGGGGAATAATTTTCTCAAGGGGGCATTGTACATTTAGTGGACTCCATTTTTTCCTTCCTATTTCATTCTTCATTTTTTACATATTCTAGAATGTTTTTTTACACTCATTAATTTATGCTTTTGATATTTATTATTGTTTATGAGTACATGCTTTAAACTCTATTTTTTATGTTTCTGCAAAGTTATTGTCTCCAATTATATTGCACATATTTATAGTACGGATATTCATTGTCTAGAAAATAATTATTGTACTCAGTCCAACTTATCAATTGAAGAAATTCATTATGCAAGTTCAAAAGTTATAACTGTGTTCATGTTCAAGCGTAATTTCTTCTTTGAGAATGTTATTGAATTTTCTCCTAAGACATATATCACAATTGTATAATTTATACAACTTAAATTTTTTTTATTTTATCACGAAATGCCTTGGTGTATATATTCTTATTTTCTTCTTTATTTTCCTTTCAATGTTAATTAAAGAACCAATAATTTATTATTTTGTGAATAATCATTCATTAGAGGTTCTTGAGTTATGTGATAGTGACAAAAAATCAAATTCATGTTTGAATATTGCAAATATTTTTTTAAGAACCTATTTTCCCATTATTTTTAATGTATAGATATTAATAAAAAATTATCTACAAGTTCAATGCAATTACTATTTATGACCGCGCAAAGCGCGAAAAATTTACCTAGTTACAAATAATTTATAATGATTTATGGGGACTATCTCCTGTTTTGTCAATTGATAACAAGAGATATTATACCTTATTTGTTGACCAGTACTCAAAATACATGTGGTTGTTCACTATAAAATCCAAAAAGGAAGTTATTGGTGTCTTTCAAGCTTTACATCCCTTACTTGAGCGTTGGTTTCGAACAAAAATTATGTCTCTCTATACTGATCGTGGAGGTCAGTTCCAAGGTTTATCTTCATATCTCAGAACTTATGGTATTGAACACTTAGTAACACCACCATAAACGCCTCAAAGAGTGGCATCAGTTGAACGCAGACACAGGCATGTAGTTGAGACTGCCAAATCCTTGTTGCATCAAGCCTCCTTGCCCTCATCTATTTGGAGTTTTGCCTGTCACCAAGCCATCTACCGTATAAACCATCTAACCACTCCAAATTTACAAAATAAATGTCCTTATGAAATTTTATTTCACGAGGTTTCAAAGTATGAACCACTTAGAATTTTTTGTTGTTTATGTTATTCGTGGCTTAAACCATATGCCAAAAAACATTTAGAGACACAATCGTCGACTCCTTGTGTATATTTAGGATTTTCTAATAAACATTACTGCCGCCAATGTTTTGATCCCGTCAAAACTAAATTGTACTTATCTAGGGATGTTCAGTTTCTGGAAGATACCTATCCTTTTCATAATATTTTATCGAATCTAAAAATCCAATAGAGCACTGATAACGCTTGGGAAATTTGTTCTGATGTTCTACCTGTGACTAATAAACCATCAAGTTTCGATTCTTGTCGTCCTCTTCCAGATGCTCTGCCCGTGCACTCTCCACTGCTCAACTCAATGCCTGCCAGATCAGAAAGTATCTCCATTGCATCAGGTAATTCTCATATTTTATCCTCTCCTTCATTGATACACACCATTAAACCACCACCGGATAATACTCAGCCCCCACCGTCACCCAGAACATTAATCACCTATCAACGCAAAAATAACCAACAACTAAGTACCTCAGTGTTACCACTTCCTTCCCCTATACCTCCCACCAACCTACCTTCTCAATCATCTGCCAACAACCCTTCCCAACTTGCACTTGCATTGACTCCATCTGATCCTTCACCCTTGCTGACAACTTCAAGTCATCCCATGGTCACACACTCCAAAACAAATAGTCTCAAATCCAACCAGTTTAGTGTCAGTTTCAACTATCCCCGGCCTTTTGTTCCTCAAACATACAAACATGTCATCACCCTCACTAGAGAGAAGCGATGCAAGCAAAAATTGATGCACTTTTTAGGAATCGGACATGGGATCTGGTTCAAGTTACTTCTTCGATGAATGTGGTTGAGTGCAAGTGGTTATTTCGTATAAAACATAAATTTGATGGTTCCATTGACAGGTATAAATCCCATCTTGTTGCAAAGGGATTTACCCAGCGCCCAGGCTTAGACTTCCATTCCACATTTAGCCCGGTAGTCAAACCAGTCACTGTTTGGTTGGTGCTTTCCATTGTGATGCAATACAACTGGACAATCCATCATATTGATGTCAATAATGCAATTTTACAAGGACACCTCGAGGAAGAAGTTCATATGAGGTAGCCACCAGGATTTGAAGATCAAAGTCTCTGCACCCATGTCTGTAAGTTGAGTAAAGCAATCTATGGCTTGAAACAAGCCCCCCGAGCTTGGTACAATTAGCTCAAAAGTTATTTGCTAATTGTTGGATTTGTCAAGTCCCAATCTAATTCTTTATTTATTTATTTTACATAATTTTGGATTCACTGGTATGTTCTTATCTATGTGGATAATATAATCATCACTGCAATCAGATTTGTGGGGTTCGTTATATAATCGATGGTCTTTTCACTCATTTCTCCTTGAAAGACTTTGGACAACTCCATTATATTTTGGGTGTTGAGGTTATCTCGTCTACTGCTGGTCTTTTTTTGTCACAACATTAGTACATCATGGATCTTTTAGAGGATGTTGACATGCTAGACAGTAGAGGAGCTCCTACACCTATGACATCAACTACCATTTTGACAGCTTCAATGAATGATCCTCCAGCTGATAGTACTCTTCATAGGCGGGTAATTGGAAAGGTGTACTACTTATCCTCTAGACTTCCTGATATTGCCTTCACAATTAGCAAGCTCTCTATGTTTATGCACAATCCACGCCACTCTCACCGGAAAGAAGTCAAGCGATTACTCCGATATCTTCGTCACACCTGCCAATATGGCATACATATTGCCAAAGCTCCATATTCTCGTTTGGTTTTTTATTCAGATTCATATTGGGCTGGTGATCCAAATGACCGAACTTCTACCTCTTGCTATATAAGTTTCCTGGACAACACACCAATTTTTTGGGCCTCCAAGAAATAATGCTCCATATCTCGGTCATCAACAGAAGCTGAGTATAGAGTTGTAGCTACTGTTGTTGCAGAAACCAACTGGATCACAAATCTTCTTCATGAACTTCGGCTTTCACTTAAAGAAGTTCCACAGATTTCTGTGACAACATCATGACCACTTACATTTGTTCCAATCCGGTCTTTCATAGTAGGATAAAGCATGTCGCCATTGATTTTCACTTTGTTCGTGAACAAGTTCAGAACAAGGATATTGATGTTCACCACCTTCACTCAGCTTATCAAGTGGCTGGCATACTCACAAAACGTCTTTCTAAAGCTTCTTTTGTCCAACAATTTTCCAAGTTGGGTGTTGTTGACACCACCAACTTGCAGGGGCGTAATAACGGATCAAATTTAGTAGTGTCTTCTCTTTAGGATTCTATTGTAACTTTATCCTTATATATAGGTTATAGATAAGTCTTACCTTTTTCTTGGTTTATCTCTTTGTTGTAGAAGTTGTACAGAATCTACATATACTTAAGTTACAATCAATACTGGCAACTTTATACTTTTTAGATCCAACTCTTTCTTATATAAGTGTTTCTATTGGGCCCAAACGGGAAATTTTCCATGGTCTCCAAGGGCAGGAATCACCTCTACACCCAAACGGAAAAAAACTTAAGGCAGTATTACATATATGTAACCAAAACATGAAAACAATTAGGGATAAATTACTTGTATACACTCCTTTACTTATCTTAATATTCATTTATTCCTATTTTTATCAAAAATTTCAAAAATCCCATAATTTCCCCAATTAATAAAATCTTTACGATTATAAAGATTTCAATCCTTTTTTACAACCAACACCCACGTTTCCCATTACCAATTTCACTCTTCCATTTTATCCCTAAAAATTCTCCACTTCTTTAGCAGTTACAAATTTCAAATCCACTTAGCAATTGATAAACTTGAGGGAGACTCCTTCTGAAAAATCAAAGTTTCTAATAGGTAGGAAGTTTATTCTCCATTGTTGTCTTCTTCGTGTTTTAAACAGATACATTGTTGTCTTCTCCGTCTTCTTTACTGATACATATGGAAGAGGGTCCATTGCCTAGTGGTGTTTCTCAAACTAATGCTAATCGTATTTATCTTTCTGATGATGAAATGTGGGCCGAAAAAGATCTAACAGATTGCATGACACATTAATGATGAAGGACAAGAGTGTTGTCAAGCCAAAAACAAAGGTTGGAGAAACCCTCCCAAAAAAGGAGAAGAAAAGTGACATATGTTGTTGACCGACCCACACTTCCTAAGGTATGTGTTCAAACAAATTTTTATATTCTTACAGTCTTGGTATGGTGTTGGTTGTGTTTGGACAAAAATAGTTTAATACATTAATAGTGAAGATACATTACTTATCAATTCAATGTTTTCATAGTCTGTTAGAACATTATCGATTTGTACTCGATGAATTTTGTGTTTTACTGATACATTAAAACCCTAAGTTTACATTGATATATGTGGTTTGTGAGTTTGAATTAATAGTCTTTTAACAATGAAGATACATTTTTCATAATTTCTTGTTAGTGTAGTATGCTGCTTATTGTGTGTTTTAATTATACATTAGAGTAAGACCCCCAAATTTTTAGCATTGTATTGTATTGATTCTATTTTTGTATGTATCTCAGATTATTTAATTTTACCATTGATATATATTCAAGCATGTTAATAGCAAATACAGTAAAATCATCATTTTTTGTAAAGTTTTGAAGTTGTATCATATGCATATACTGCTCCATCAATGTATCTTTCATTGTGTTAGTGTCCTATATAATTTGTTCATGATAATAATTCAAGTATTTTGTTGGTTTGAATGATGTTAATTACTCATGTATCTTATGCAATGTACGATATGTTTGATACAATGTCATTATAAAACTATGATTTATATACTGAATTTTTAGATTATATTCAATGTATCATTCACTCTTAATTACATCATGTGTTTGAGATTCAACAAGTACAATTTTATGTTTTGTCTTTTGAATTTGCAGGGCATGAATTATGTTATCAATAAAATACCAGCACATCCATTGAGATTTGGAGCAGCGTTCAATTTTAATTTGTGAATGAAATCAAAAAGTCCATAAAGGATGAAGACGTTGAAATGTTCAAGAACACAATTTTTAGACCATATTTAAACATTCCAAAATGTAATTTTCAGGGTCAGATTACTAAGTGTTTGTTGTTATTGGAGCTGCAACGGGAGAACAAAGAATTGTTACATGTTCGACATGCTAACAGGACTGTATTGAGGTTTAGTATCAAGGAGTTTGGCATTGTGACTGGCCTCAAATGCAAATGAAATGTTAAGGATTTTTAATACTCAGAATTCACTCCGAGTTGATTATTACAAATATATGTTCCTGATGCAACTGTAGGTATAACTGAGAGTCGTTTGATTCAACATTTTCAAATGGGCAATTGGGAGACCACACATGACATCGTTCAAATGGCAATCCAATACTTTATCCATACTTTCATGTTATGCCAACTTGGTGAGACCTCGATACGGATAGAAGAATTTCTAATGGTTGAAGATGGTAGGTATGAATTGTATCCTTGGGGTCAGATTGTATTCGATAAACTAATTACATCACTCAGGCAAGACTTCGACCAAAGCAAACAAATGTATCGCTTATTTGGTATGCTTTATGCACTCAAAGTATGGACTTACGAATGTGCATCTAGTCTAAATCCAGAGTTTGTTGTTAAAGTAATGATTGGTATTTCCAGGATTTATAATTGGACGGTCGTAGGTGTAAAGCCAAAATTTGGAAAGTTTATGTCCAACATTTTCTCCCATATAACATTCAGTTTATATTTGCAAATCAAATAATAGTTTTTCAATCAGTTTCTAATTTTTGTTGTCAATAACAGTTTTTGTATGATACATACTATTGTCATAACATCCAACCATTTTAAAATTAAGAATACAAGTTCAAACATTGTACCAACACCAAACTAAGTGGAAGCACTTGATTTGCTTGATATTTAAGATGCTCATACTCGTGAGCCCTCCACAAGAGCACTTGATGCACAAAAAGTTCAAACAAAAGATAGTTCAGGTTTTTAGAATTTCTCATCAATCCCTCATTGTCATTTGTTGAGAAAATCATCTCGTGTGTCTGGTACATTATCTCCACCACCACCCAAAAAGAGAAAGAAAATTGATACACCTAAAACGAAGGTGTCGGAATCTAAATCGTCAGAGTAATTAAGGCCACCATAAAACCAGTCATTCTCAATGCAAGATGAAGCACCAACCCTAGCTGCTTATGTATCTTTTGTCGATGTCTCTCCACAAGTCCAAAAAGACAAGTTTGTATATCCCGATATTGAAGAACTGAAACAACATATGAAGGAATACGTAAGTAAATATATCAATATTTTTAGGTTTATGTATAATTTTAAAATTGAATGTTAATTTTTTTTGAATAGGTTGACATTAAATTTGAGAATCTTGTGAATTTAATAAAGGCAAACCACTCTGAGTTAATGAATTCTAGGCATAGGGAGGACGACCAACAACCAAAGGTACTGTGTTGTATATGTGTTTTGTTTGTGTGTTTTAACATTCATAGGTCATTATGTTATAAATTTAATTGATGAAAGATATGGGCGGAAAGTATACGCCGTGTGTGGTTGATGTTTTCGGTAAATAAGGCGATGATGAACATCAAATAAGTACCTTTAAGTTTGATCAACAATCAACCTCACTGATACAAATGGATTTTACCAATAATGATCAAAACATTGGTGTATCTGATTTTGATTTTGAATATCAAATTTATTTTACTTTATTCATTTCGTATATCCAATTAAACAATTATCAGTAACATATTTTTTTTTGAAAAAAATTGTTTTAAGAATACAGATTTAAGATACTTTGAAGAATCATCAAGAAATGAAGGACGTTTCAGAACTTCAATCCTCAGATGAAAATATTCATCATATTGCAGAAACAACTGAGCATAAGAAGGTACTTATCATCGTAAATTGACTATTAGTATACGTCAACTTTGTATTGATACATCAAAATGTTCCATTATGATACATTGCAGTTTAATTGTGTGTATATGATATATATTTTTTATGTTTACATCAGTATTGTTTTTCAATTTCCGTGTGTATGATATTTTACATTATTAATGCTATGAGTTATGATACATTCCATGGCAAGATACAATGCAATGTCACTATTTATAATTGTTTGTCTACGATACATTCATAAATTAGGTGTTTTGATACATTAAAGATTGTATGTAATTCATAGTTTAATGTAATATGTCCTTGTTGTTTAACAGTCGTTTGTATATGATTCGGTGTTGTTTAATGTATCCTAATTCGTACAATATATTGTTAACAATGAACAAAGATTCTTCATATAAAGTTCAACATAACAGAATCAATCTGTGCCAGATCCTATTACATTTGATACATCAGTAATTTATGTCTCATGTATCATTCATATATCATTTGGTTTATCAAACCTTATTTATTTATAAATTTAAATCATATAAACTTCTATAACATCTTGTACAATATCATTTGAACTCGAGAAGCCATGAATACACTTATTGTTGATCAAGGAAGATTGTCTACTGATGTTAAACCAGTTAGTGTGGTAAATCCAGAGGAGTTAATCGACAACCATAATTTGCTTTCGGACAGTCAATTATCCACTAATATTCCAATCATAGAGATTGTTGTCCGTCGTGATACAAATACTCCTCTGGCACGTATCAGGATGCCTTCAAAAAGTTGCAAATTCCATTATTTGAATTCATTTGGTTCAAGTGAAAAGGGGAAAGATGTCATGGAGGATGTAATCCGTCTGTATTTTCCAGTTGAAGGCTATGAGATCACAAACCAAGCCATGTCCTATCTGATTGATGATTTTATTAAGTGGGTTACTAAAGGTATTCTCAAAACTCATGCCAATAAGTAAGTTTTGTATTTTTTACTACATTTGTTCAATTTTGGAATAACAACTCTTGTTCCATTTTGAAATAACATCTTTTGAAAAAAATACAATTAATAATACAAGAAACCATTAGAGGATAAGTACATAGCAAGAGCCTCTTCATTGGGTTTGGAAATGACGGATTATGTTGTTCCATTTCTGATCAATAAAAACTAATTATATGCCATGTCCCAGCCCAAAAACTGCTAGACTTATTAGGTAAAGTTGACATGCATATGTAAATTTATTATTTCTACTACATTAAATGTGGAATGTATCATATACAATTATCTTAATGTATATGATACATTTATTTAATATGTGTTATATACATATCAATACCATATACCACTTTCAGTATCTAATATTTTATTTTCATTATTTTTCTTTTCGAATGTATGATTATGTTTATTATGTTTTGTGTAGCACATCGATGTTATTTTTTACTACTTTCATAATAAATTAAAACTTCATAGGATGAATCAGTACAAATACACAACAGTCAATTGTTTGTTCAGTACACATATCAACAATATCCATGAAAGGTATTATAACAATGAGGCTAATGATGATATTAGTACCCAAGAACATATTGACGTGCGAGAGCTGTATCTGTACATGAGAGGTCAATAACCAACGTCATGAAAGGATTTTCAATACTAGTTGGATTACCATGATAGCTTGTGGACGTTGTTTACATCCTGGTTAATTAAGATGGAAAGTTTCATTGGGTGTTA
>JABWTJ010001368.1:30000-32500 GCA_016801875.1 Solanum sitiens
TGGAACAATTCCTTTATATTTATAGAGATAGGGGACATAATTCATATGGATATAGTAAGTCTTGCTTGGGCTGCTTTAATGGTAGTCTTTACTTTTTCCCTTTCACTCGTAGTGTGGGGAAGGAGTGGACTCTAGGGGTTCTGCTAATTGAGTTAAGGAAGCAAACTGTACCAATATCAATTGCTTTCTAGATGGTTCTGCAACACGTTTGGAACAAAATAAAAATATCTTCATTTTGAAATTCCATTGGACTCGACTGGAGTAATGTATTATAGGAATCAGCCTCTTTCAATCAAAGAGCTATTTCAACGATTCCCATGTTTGTAGTTCGAAAGGAAAAGGATCCCAGGAAATTTATTCGAACCTAATTCTTACTAAATTTTCTATTCCAATCAATGGCCTCTTCCTAGGTGATACTGAGGAGGGCCGGACCCTTTTTTTATTTGGTTCTCTCTTTACTGTTCAAAGAAGAAGTGGTTTTGTTAAGTGTATACGCACTTTGTATGAGAAAGAAAGGATATAAACATAGTGGTTGTCTAACGAGATACTATTTAGAATAAGATCGTCAGGTGAGTCACATATTGCGCATTTATCTTTCGAATTTTGGAAATTGGATTTAGACTTTATCGACTTATTTCATATCATGGTTCAGGCCTTAAAAATCAGTGAGGTTTACTCTTCCTTTTCGATGCCCGTGGAACTACTGTCAATGGTTTACGGTTTACTTCTTGGGAATGTTAAAAAAAAAAGATTACTACGTGATTTTTTGAATATGCCTATATCTATCGCTTTTGCTTCATTGATTTGATTCTCTCAATAGATACCGAGATTCATATTGGAAATCAAAAATATAGTAATTCAAACTATAAGACATAGGAGTAATTCAGATTGATCAGAACAAATAGATATAGCAAATAAATGGAATTGGATGCTATGTCAATCCCATATATGGAATTGATATTCACATATATCAAGATAATATTGTAGATTGATATATAGATCCATATCAAATGCAGCCTCTATCTTTATTTTATTCCAGGGGGCAGCTTTATAACAAGAATCTAACTAATAAATAGTATGGTAGAAAGAAATAGATGAATCTTTCTACCATACTATCTATCTATTAGAATACTGCCGATTCTAGTCCACTCATTTCATTTAAGACATGAAATTGGAATCTTTTTCATTTTATTTCGTCAATTTTGGCTAAGAACTCAGAAGTCAAGTTTCATTCAAATTAGTTAATAATTAATCGTTTTGACTGACTGTTTTTACATAAATGATAAGTAGAAAAGCGGTAGGAACTAGAATAAATAGTGCAGTAGCAATAAATGCAAGAATATTTACTTCCATAATCTCATCGGTTTTTTACTTCGCAATAACTCGGGATTTAATCCCATAGAGATGATAAATCTTTGGCCTGTAAATTCAATGAATGAATATTACCTCTCGATGATCTTGAATCAGATCAATATCATGAATAACAATATCTGAACTATCAAATAAATTCGTCGTCGAGAATTGAATAGTATAACATAGGAAGTTCTTTTATCCATACCGCCCCAAACTCGGATTGCTGACCTAACCCAAAATTCCTTTATTTCTTTATTTATTTATCATTTTTTATTATCTGTTCTTTTTTTCTCTCTAATCTATCTAGTTCCTTCTTGTACAATCATCTGATGAAGTCTCATCAAATAGCTCTTCCACTTCCAGTGGTCACATAGTTACAAACCCAAACAAACAATAAAAGCTAAATGGAAAAAGAAAGGAGTTTAGAACGAAACTATTTTTGACTTGGAAGACAAAGAAGTGTGATAAAGATGAGACCGTATAAAATGAATATTCACCAAATTGACTATTTTCCGATTTGTTCGTTCGTCGATGGGGCCTTAAAACAAAATGAAAAATAGGAAAAATGATTCATTCGCCTTTCTAAGAGGAGTAGGATCTTTGGTTGATCTGTCCTTCCCCCTCCTTTCTTCGTCGATTATTAGCCCCGGGACACCTATACCAAAAGCTCAGTGTGCAATTTGCATGAAATCTATTTTGCAACTTCAAACTAGTAAGTCAGGTTCCATAAATCCGTAGCCAGAAAAAGAAATTGTTTTTTTTTTGTTTTTTCTGGAAAGTATTTTCTTATATTCAATTTTGTATTGGACAACAAAGGAATTCCTTTTGTGTATGCGCGCCTCAAAAAAGTATAGTACTCGATTCCATTACATGCATCGGGGGCAATCGAAAAAGCCAGCATTTCTTGGAATACTGACTATAATGCTACCAATAATTGTACTAATCCAACCGCATATGTCTTTCTCCTACCAAAAGGAAAGAAAAAAGAAATAAGGATTTCCCCTTTGCTTTGACAATGGAATTCTTCCCCCGGTCCCCTTCAGAAAAAGGGAGAGATTTTTTGATATATTTATTGGATCCGTCGGGACTGACGGGGCTCGAACCCGCAGCTTCCGCCTTGACAGGGCGGTGCTCTGACCAATTGAAC
>JABWTJ010001368.1:55000-65000 GCA_016801875.1 Solanum sitiens
CTTATGGGTTCCAAGGTATTCCTTTAATTATTAAGAGTTAAGGGATTTATCATTCAAAGGGAAGTAGACTACTCAAGAATTTTCTATTTTATTTGTTGGAATTGAATTTGAATAAAGAATTAATAGAAGACGGAATCACTGAAATCTTGTTTCGTCTTCACTGGGAACTTGAGTAAGGAGTAGACCTTTTTATTTTGGGATTTTATAGAGTTTGAAAACGAGAACTCCTTTCCTTATTTGGTGTACCTACTTGAGCCGGATGAAAGGAAACTTTCACGTCCGATTTTGAAGGGGGGGAGATCCTATAGAATCCTATCCCAATTTTTCTTTTGCTAGGCCCATAACTAAAAAGCCCACTTTCTTACGATTACGAGGTTTATTCGAATATGAAATCCAATCTTGGAAATACAGCATCCCACTTTTTTTTACTACCCAGGGTTTCGATATATTTCGCAATCGAGAAATCTCTACTGGCGCAGGTGCTATCCGAGAACAATTAGCCGATCTAGATTTACAAATTATTATAGAGAATTCGTTGGTAGAATGGGAAGAATTGGGGGAAGAAGGGCACACAGGGAATGAATGGGAAGATCGAAAGGTTGGAAGAAGAAAGGAATTTTTGGTTAGACGCGTGGAATTGGCTAAGCATTTTATTCGAACCAATATAGAGCCCGAATGGATGGTTTTGTGTCTATTACCAGTTCTTCCTCCTGAGTTGAGACCGATCATTCAGATAGATGGGGGTAAACTAATGAGCTCAGATATTAATGAACTCTATAGAAGAGTTATCTATCGGAACAATACCCTTACCGATCTATTAACAACAAGTAGATCTACGCCAGGAGAATTAGTAATGTGTCAGGAGAAATTAGTACAAGAAGCCGTGGATACACTTCTTGATAATGGAATCCGGGGACAACCAATGAGGGACGGTCATAATAAAGTTTACAAGTCATTTTCTGATGTAATTGAAGGCAAAGAGGGAAGATTTCGTGAGACTCTGCTTGGTAAACGAGTCGATTATTCAGGACGTTCTGTCATTGTCGTGGGTCCTTCACTTTCATTACATCGATGTGGATTGCCTCGTGAAATAGCAATAGAACTTTTCCAGACATTTGTAATTCGTGGTCTAATTAGACAACATCTTGCTTCGAACATAGGAGTTGCTAAGAGTAAAATTCGAGAAAAAGAGCCGATTGTATGGGAAATCCTTCAAGAAGTTATGCAGGGACACCCTGTATTGCTGAATAGAGCACCTACGCTGCATAGATTAGGCATACAGGCATTCCAGCCCGTTTTAGTGGAGGGGCGCGCTATTTGTTTACATCCATTAGTTTGCAAGGGATTCAATGCCGATTTTGATGGAGATCAAATGGCTGTTCATGTACCTTTATCCTTGGAGGCTCAAGTAGAGGCCCGTTTACTTATGTTTTCTCATATGAATCTTTTGTCTCCGGCTATTGGGGATCCCATTTCCGTGCCAACGCAAGATATGCTTATTGGACTCTATGTATTAACGAGCGGAAATCATCGAGGTATTTGTGTAAATAGATATAATCCATGTAATCGCAGAAACTATCAAAATCAAAAAAGAAGTGACAATAGTTACTATAAGTATACGAAAGAACCTTTTTTTTCGAATTCCTATGATGCAATTGGGGCTTATCGGCAGAAACGAATCAATTTAGATAGTCCTTTGTGGCTCCGGTGGCGACTAGATCAACGCGTTATTGCTTCAAGAGAAACTCCCATCGAAGTTCACTATGAATCTTTAGGTACTTTTTATGAGATTTATGGACACTATCTAATAGTAAGAAGTCTAAAAAAAAAAATCCTTTTTATATACATTCGAACCACTGTTGGTCATATTGCTCTTTATCGAGAAATCGAAGAAGCTATACAGGGGTTTTCTCGGGCCTATTCATATGCTACCTAATTCTATGATACCGTGGGACTTCGAGGCTCTCCGGTTCAGCTAGGTCCATAGTTCCGGAATTTATACGCGAATCAAGATCGATAAAAGGAAGTTTTACAATCACCGACTCAAACCCATTGTCGAATCCTACTCAGCGGAATATGGAGGTACTTATGGCAGAACGGGCCAATCTGGTCTTTCACAATAAAGCGATAGACGGAACTGCCATGAAACGACTTATTAGTAGATTAATAGAGCACTTCGGAATGGCATATACATCACATATCCTGGATCAAGTAAAAACTCTGGGGTTCCAACAAGCTACTGCTACATCCATTTCATTAGGAATTGATGATCTTTTAACAATACCTTCTAAGGGATGGCTAGTTCAAGATGCTGAACAACAAAGTTTGATTTTGGAAAAACACCATCAGTATGGAAATGTACACGCGGTAGAAAAATTACGTCAATCCATTGAAATATGGTATGCTACAAGTGAATATTTGCGCCAAGAAATGAATCCGAATTTTAGGATGACTGACCCTTTTAATCCAGTTCATATAATGTCTTTCTCGGGAGCTCGAGGAAATGCATCTCAGGTACATCAATTAGTAGGTATGAGAGGATTAATGTCGGATCCTCAAGGACAAATGATTGATTTACCTATTCAAAGCAATTTACGCGAAGGACTCTCTTTAACAGAATACATCATTTCTTGCTACGGAGCCCGTAAAGGAGTTGTGGATACTGCTGTACGAACATCAGACGCTGGATATCTCACTCGCAGACTTGTTGAAGTGGTTCAACACATTGTTGTACGTCGAACGGATTGTGGCACCGCCCGGGGTATTTCTGTGAGTCCTCGGAATGGGATAATGCCGGAAAGGATTTTTAGTCAAACATTAATTGGCCGTGTATTAGCAGATGATATATACATGGGTTCACGATGTATTGCCACTAGAAACCAAGCCATTGGCATTGGACTTGTAAATCGATTCATAACCTTTCGGGCACAACCAATCTCTATTCGAACTCCCTTTACTTGTAGGAGTACATCTTGGATTTGTCGATTATGTTATGGGCGTAGTCCTACTCATGGCGACCTGGTTGAATTGGGGGAAGCTGTAGGTATTATTGCAGGTCAATCGATTGGAGAACCGGGTACTCAATTAACATTACGAACTTTTCATACCGGAGGAGTATTCACGGGGGGTACTGCAGAACATGTGCGAGCCCCATCTAATGGAAAAATAAAATTCAATGAGGACTTGGTTCATCCGACACGTACACGTCATGGGCATCCCGCCTTTCTATGTTCTATAGACTTGTATGTAACTATTGAGAGTGAAGATATTCTACATAATGTGAATATTCCACCCAAAAGTTTGCTTTTAGTTCAAAACGATCAATACGTAGAATCAGAACAAGTAATTGCTGAGATTCGCGCAGGAATATCCACTTTGAATTTTAAAGAGAAGGTTCGAAAACATATTTATTCTGATTCAGACGGAGAAATGCACTGGAGTACCGATGTCTATCATGCACCCGAATTTACATATGGTAATGTTCATCTATTACCAAAAACAAGTCATTTATGGATATTATTAGGAGGGCCGTGCAGGTCCAGTCTAGTCTACCTTTCGATCCACAAGGATCAGGATCAAATGAATGCGCATTCTCTTTCTGGCAAGCGAAGATATACTTCTAACCTCTCAGTAACCAATGATCAGGCGAGGCAGAAATTGTTTAGTTCGGATTTTTATGGTCAAAAAGAAGATAGGATTCCTGATTATTCAGACCTTAATCGAATCATATGTACTGGCCAGTATAATCTCGTATATTCGCCTATTCTTCACGGGAATTCTGCTTTATTGTCAAAAAGGCGAAGAAATAAATTCATCATTCCACTACACTCGATTCAAGAACTCGAGAATGAACTAATGCCCTGTTCAGGTATCTCGATTGAAATCCCCGTAAATGGTATTTTCCGTCGAAATAGTATTCTTGCTTATTTCGATGATCCTCGATACAGAAGAAAGAGTTCGGGCATTATTAAATATGGGACTATAGAAACGCATTCAGTCATCAAAAAAGAGGATTTGATTGAGTATCGAGGAGTCAAGGAATTTAGGCCAAAATACCAAATGAGAGTAGATCGATTTTTTTTCATTCCTGAAGAGGTGCATATCTTGCCCGGATCTTCTTCCCTAATGGTACGGAACAATAGTATCGTTGGGGTCGATACACAAATCACCTTAAATCTAAGAAGCCGAGTCGGTGGGTTGGTCCGGGTGGAGAGAAAAAAAAAACGAATTGAACTGAAAATCTTTTCTGGAGATATCCATTTTCCTGGAGAGACGGATAAGATATCCAGGCATACCGGCGTTTTGATACCACCAGGAACAGGAAAAAGAAATTCCAAGGAATACAAAAAAGTTCAAAATTGGATCTATGTCCAACGAATTACACCTAGTAAGAAAAGGTTTTTTGTTTTAGTTCGACCTGTCGTCACATATGAAATAACGGACGGTATAAATTTAGGAACCCTTTTTCCACCGGATCCATTGCAGGAAAGGGATAATGTGCAACTTCGAATTGTCAATTATATCCTTTATGGAAATGGCAAACCGATTCGAGGAATTTCTGACACAAGTATTCAATTAGTTCGGACTTGTTTAGTATTGAATTGGAACCAAGACAAAAAAAGTTCTTCTTGCGAAGAAGCCCGTGCTTCTTTTGTTGAAATAAGGACAAATGGTTTGATTCGACATTTCCTAAAAATCAACTTAGTGAAATCCCCTATTTCGTATATCGGAAAAAGGAATGATCCGTCGGGGTCAGGATTGCTCTCTGATAATGGATCAGATTGTACCAATATCAATCCCTTTTCTGCTATTTATTCCTATTCCAAGGCAAAAATTCAACAATCTCTTAACCAACCTCAAGGAACTATTCATACGTTGTTGAATAGAAATAAGGAATGTCAGTCGTTGATAATTTTGTCAGCAGCTAATTGTTCTCGAATGGAGCCATTCAAAGATGTAAAATATCACAGTGTGATAAAAGAATCAATTAAAAAAGATCCCCTAATTCCAATTAGGAATTCATTGGGCCCTTTAGGAACATGCCTTCCAATTGAGAATTTTTATTCATCTTACCATTTAATAACTCATAATCAGATCTTAGTAACTAAATATTTGCAACTTGACAATTTAAAACAGACTTTTCAAGTGATTAAATTAAAATATTATTTAATGGATGAAAATGGAAAAATTTTTAATCCCGATCCATGCCGTAACATTATTTTAAATCCATTCAATTTGAATTGGTCTTTTCTCCATCACTATTATTGTGCAGAGACATCTAAAATAATTAGTCTTGGACAGTTTATTTGTGAAAATGTATGTATAGCCAAAAATGGACCGCCCCTCAAATCGGGTCAAGTTATACTTGTTCAAGTTGACTCGATAGTGATACGATCAGCTAAGCCTTATTTGGCCACCCCCGGAGCAACTGTTCATGGCCATTATGGGGAAACCCTTTACGAAGGAGATACATTAGTTACATTTATATATGAAAAATCGAGATCTGGTGATATAACACAGGGTCTTCCAAAAGTAGAACAGGTCTTAGAAGTGCGTTCGATTGATTCAATATCCATGAATCTAGAAAAGAGGGTTGAGGGTTGGAACAAATGTATACCAAGAATTCTTGGAATTCCTTGGGGATTCTTGATTGGTGCTGAGCTAACTATAGCGCAAAGCCGAATCTCTTTGGTTAATAAAATCCAACAGGTTTATCGCTCCCAGGGGGTGCAGATTCATAATAGGCATATAGAAATTATTGTACGTCAAATAACATCAAAAGTGTTGATTTCAGAAGATGGAATGTCTAATGTTTTTTCACCCGGAGAACTTATTGGATTGTTGCGAGCAGAACGAATGGGGCGCGCTTTGGAAGAAGCGATCTGTTACCGAGTCGTCTTATTGGGAATAACAAGAGCATCTCTCAATACTCAAAGTTTCATATCTGAAGCAAGTTTTCAAGAAACTGCTCGAGTTTTAGCAAAAGCGGCTCTCCGGGGTCGTATCGATTGGTTGAAAGGCCTGAAAGAGAACGTTGTTTTGGGGGGGGTGATACCCGTTGGTACCGGATTCAAGGGATTAGTGCACCCTTCAAAACAACATAACAACATTCCTTTGGAAACAAAAAAAACAAATCTATTCGAGGGGGAGATGAGAGATATTTTGTTCCACCACAGAAAATTATTTGATTCTTGTCTTTCAAAAAAATTTCACGACATACCCGAACAATCATTTATAGGATTTAATGATTCCTAACAACGGATTCGTCTCTTTCGCTATCTGCATTTGGTATGGTTATTTGCTTTGGTAATAAAAAGAATAATGAATAGAAAAGAATAATGGTTTGGGTCGTGTATCTACGTCCAATCTACAGTAGAAGAGAAGGTTCCATCGGAACAATTATTTATTTCAGTTCAGGGTTCCTCGTCTCTTTTTTTTTTTGAAAAAGAATAAAAAAAGGGGGGGAGGTTGTGGGGAGAAATGACAAGAAGATATTGGAACATAAATTTGGAAGAGATGATGGAGGCAGGAGTTCATTTTGGTCATGGTACTAGGAAATGGAATCCTAAAATGGCGCCTTATATCTCTGCAAAGCGTAAGGGTATTCATATTACAAATCTTACTAGAACTGCTCGTTTTTTATCAGAAGCTTGTGATTTAGTTTTTGACGCAGCAAGTAGGGGAAAACAATTCTTAATTGTTGGTACCAAAAATAAAGCAGCTGATTCAGTAGAGTGGGCTGCAATAAGGGCCCGGTGTCATTATGTTAATAAAAAATGGCTTGGCGGTATGTTAACGAATTGGTCCACTACAGAAACAAGACTTCATAAGTTCAGGGACTTGAGAATGGAACAAAAAACAGGGAGACTCAACCGTCTCCCGAAAAGAGATGCAGCTATATTGAAAAGACAATTATCTCGCTTGCAAACATATCTGGGCGGGATTAAATATATGACAGGGGTACCCGATATTGTAATCATCGTTGATCAGCACGAAGAATATACGGCCCTGCGAGAGTGTATTACTTTAGGAATTCCAACAATTTGTTTAACCGATACAAATTGTGACCCCGATCTCGCAGATATTTCAATTCCAGCGAATGATGACGCCATATCCTCAATCCGATTAATTCTTAACAAATTAGTATTCGCAATTTGTGAGGGTCGTTCTAGCTATATAAGAAATCCTTGATTAATAATAACATAATAAGATAAATAACTTACTTCAGAAATCCCTAGAAATACCTTATGGAATCGCTTACTATTTCTGAATTTCCAAAAATAGATCAAAATAACTGGGGATATTATGTGATTTATTAGTATTCTAAATCTTAGTTGGTATTCAAAATATCCGATTCAAGTAGACAAAGAGATGGTTGAATCAAAAAATTTTGTTTAAAGTTCGATTTTTTCAGAGGGCAAGGCAATATGAATGTTCTATCAGGTTCCATCAATACTCTAAAGGGGTTATACGATATATCCGGTGTGGAAGTAGGCCAACATTTCTATTGGCAAATAGGAGGTTTCCAAGTACATGGCCAAGTACTTATTACTTCTTGGGTTGTAATTGCTATCTTATTAGGTTCAGCCACTATAGCTGTTCGGAACCCACAAACCATTCCGACCGGGGGTCAGAATTTCTTCGAATATGTTCTTGAATTCATTCGAGATGTTAGTAAAACTCAAATTGGAGAAGAATATGGGCCCTGGGTTCCTTTTATTGGCACTATGTTTTTATTTATTTTTGTTTCTAATTGGTCAGGAGCTCTTTTACCTTGGAAAATCATACAATTACCTCATGGGGAGTTAGCCGCACCCACGAATGATATAAATACTACTGTTGCTTTGGCTTTACTCACATCCGTGGCATATTTCTATGCGGGTCTTACAAAAAGGGGATTAGGTTATTTCGGAAAATATATTCAACCAACCCCAATACTTTTACCCATTAACATCTTAGAAGATTTCACAAAACCTTTATCACTTAGTTTTCGACTTTTCGGGAATATCTTAGCTGATGAATTAGTAGTTGTTGTTCTTGTTTCTTTAGTACCCTTAGTAGTTCCTATACCTGTCATGCTCCTTGGATTATTTACAAGTGGTATTCAAGCTCTTATTTTTGCAACTTTAGCCGCGGCTTATATAGGTGAATCCATGGAGGGCCATCATTGAAATAGTCTTTTTTAGCTTAGCCCACAGCAATGTATAAATGTATATGGTGGGTGGCTCAAGAGAATTACTTAACTTACGGAATAGAATAGGGGAATCTAAATATACAACTATGCTATATACGATCTAGAGTGATAGCAAAAACATTACGATGATATTAAAGAGTAAGGGGAAAAAGATCTAAAAACAAAGATCTTTTTCCTAAAATTCCCCTTTCCTTCACTTAATATCATACTTCGTCTCAATGAATATTCACTTTAGATTGCTTAGGCCATCTCATTATTAATTCATTGTTAAAACAATTTGAATATAAGAATTTTTGTCAATAATTCTTGTTGTATAGGTTTACGACGTGTAATTAAATAAAAAAAAGGGCGAAATGATTTCCCTTTCAGTTGATTTTATTCAACGATTCACCAAAATATTAATAATAAATAAATAATTTTTTTATTCAGTTTTATTAATAAAGTGCATGAACTTAGATCAATCAAATAATGATATTTCTATACCTATGGAATTTGTCGTCCTAATCAATTTGTCCATTTAGATTTCTCTAGGTGGAATAATAAGAAAAGGTAAGATTCAAAAGAATTTTTCAAAAGTTTTTTTTAGTATTTTAGAAAGGGGCGGGAGGTATCTGTACTTGAATAACTATAAGCGAACCCTTCTAGATGTTTCGACGCTTGATTCTCGAATAGGATTGAATCTAAGATGAATGCTTGGTTTACGTTATGGAAGAAAGACATGTATATGTGATATTAGATATTGCCTAGTGCTAGTTATATATGAAATGAACTAAAGATATATTTTTCTAGGGGATTCTAATAGACTAGAAGTCCTTCCGGCCCCTTGTGACTGTGAATTGAATGAATAAACGGATGAAATCAAGAAATAATTCAACTAACAGTTCGAACCAAGAACAAGAAATGGAAGAACGAAAGTCGTATGGGTTCACAAAGACTCTGTGGCTAAAAAGTAAAAAAGATATATCGAAGTTGTTTTGATGATTCAAGAATCTTATTACTTCAATCCGAAGTTCTTAGTTACTTCGACTGGATGAGTCCTAGTGAGGGAATAATTAAGTCATAATTCATTGGTTGATTGTATCATTAACCATTTCTTTTTTTGGTACGAGGAACTTATCATGAATCCACTGATTTCTGCCGCTTCCGTTATTGCTGCTGGATTGGCCGTAGGGCTTGCTTCTATTGGACCTGGAGTTGGTCAAGGGACTGCTGCGGGTCAAGCTGTAGAGGGTATCGCGAGACAGCCTGAGGCAGAGGGCAAAATACGAGGTACGCTATTGCTTAGTCTAGCTTTTATGGAAGCTTTAACAATTTATGGACTGGTTGTAGCATTAGCACTTTTATTTGCAAATCCTTTTGTTTAATCTTAGCTTAGAAATATGAAAAATATATTTCTTTTTCATATTTTATTGCCTTCGACTTGTCGTTTGCTTTTTCAAATTCTATCAAGATTTCCCTCCTCCCATTCTTTATTCTTTGAGAAAAGAACCTACGGGAAGGGCTGATTTGCGGATGAGGAATTAGCCTACTGACTCGCTTTCATCCTTCCCGTTCATAGACCAAGGGAAACTCTTTTTTTTTAGTAAGTGTTAGTGTTCCAATAACCAATAAAAGGGCTAGTTCATTAGTTCATAATTTCTAACTAACTCGAATATTTTTTATTTTTTTACTCAATTTCAGAAAAAATAAAAGAATAAATAAAAAGAGGGGCGAAGTGCTACAAAAAGAACTCTGTTCGATTTTTTAGTCTATCTATAAGAGGAGATCATATGAAAAACGTAACCGATTCTTTCGTTTCTTTGGGCC
>JABWTJ010001368.1:70000-71097 GCA_016801875.1 Solanum sitiens
TAATAAGAGTTTGTCATTAACCAAATTTTTTATATACACAAGAGGAGCCTAATAAGGTCTTTCACTGGAAAGGAAAGCGCCAAAAAAGAGGGAAATTAAGTTAAGCCGGATTTCTCGTGACTATCCAAGAATTGCAATGTTTGAATCGAGATTTCAAACGGTAAAGCTTATCTGATTTTATTGATTTTCTAATTTTTTCTCGAATAAATCATGAATTTTCTAGGATATTATTAAGGATCTCATCGAAAACTTACAGCAGCTTGCCAAACAAAGGCGAAGAGAAAAAAGAACAGAGGTATGACTGGCATAATATCTACGATTGGATTCAAAAAAGCATAGGCCTCGGGCAATTTGCCGAAGAAAAAACTACTCGAATAAAGGGTCGAATTAAGACAGATACCGATCAAACTAAAGGTATTAAGCATAACAGACTTTTTGTTCTTGGAGATAATGGCATTTTGATTGAGTTATTTATATAAGGAAAAGGAAAGTAAGTAAGGTAAACAAAAAATCCTTCTTTTTCTTTGAACCCACCCAATCAAAAATCCTCCTTTTCTCAAAGGAGAATCGAAAAAATAATATTTTCATACAATATCTTAATTGAATTATATGTAATGATCAATAAATTAAGTTGAATTCTATATCTACACATACCCAAAACATAGAAAAATCCGAATACCAATCTAATCGATTCTATAGATATTTGGGCTAGAGTTGACAAACAAACAAAACCAGCAATATACTTTATTAGTATCGCATAGAAATCTAAATGGGGCGTGGCCAAGTGGGAAGGCAACGGGTTTTGGTCCCGCTATTCGGAGGTTCGAATCCTTCCGTCCCAGAACATATATATTCTCTGACAATATAGATTGCGTTTTTAACAATGTTCTGTTTAAAATCGAAATGTTAGCTGGAATGTGATTGTTGTTTCTGATTTTTTTCTTCGATGAATCGTTTTTTTTTTCAAAAACTGAATCGAGATACGAAAGAATCCATATTCCCTATCTCATATTCTCTACCCCCTAAATTAGCCTTATTAGATTCAATTTTCTTTTTTGTGGATTTCTTGACTTTTCGCCAAGAGGGGGTTTTTGGTA
>JABWTJ010001369.1:0-71072 GCA_016801875.1 Solanum sitiens
TCCTTATGTCATTGTTACTGCCTCAAAGTATTGTTTTCATGTATTCCACTACTGTTCCGTAATTTCATGTCTCCAAGATGATTATGATCACCAAATCAACATCTCAAAGTGTTACGATTATCCAATTTAACATCTCAAAAGAGTTATGAACTGATTAACAATAATCTCAAAGATTAAAGAATCTAAGTGAAGAAATATATTTAATTAAGGGTGGCAGCTTAGGGGCGAAAGCCTAGCATGGGCCGATCCCTATTGGTATAGAAGGGTGGCAGCTCAGGGGCGAAAGCCTAGCATGGGCCGATCCCAAGTTGTGTAATTATGAGGACCGCATCCCAGGGGTTAATACGCCTAGCATGGGTCATCCTCTTCTACCACTGATCAGCTGGTCACTTGTATCACAATCCCAACAAAGATTATAACATACAAAGAAGGTAAAGAAAAGAATGTAGCTTACTTGATCCCACAAGAGTAAGCAAAGGTGGTCTTCTCTCCTAATCTATGCACTCATATGTTGCTACTTGATTTTCATTTGTGCCTTGTATTACATATACTTTTTGCCTTACATATTCAGTACATTTTTCGTACTGACGTCCCGTATTGGGGACGCTGCATTTCATGCTGCAGGCTCAGGTACTCCAGCTAGTAGACCTCCTCAGTAGAAGCACTTGAAATTCTTCTACTTTTGGTGAGCTCCAAGTTGATTCGGAGCTTTATTAAGTCCTTGGTAAATTCGTTTGGTATTGTATCGTAGTTAAGGGTAAGGCGGGGTCTGTCCCGACCTACTCTAGTCTTCTATCTTTTAGAGGCTTTGTAGACGTATGTACATGGTTCAGTTGTGTCTTAAGTAGTTGTGGTCTAAACGGCCAAGTCTTGTATATAACTTTTGGACCCACTTACGTTGGTTTATATCGCTGCATCCAAAGTTAACTTGTCTCAATTGTTATAGTATATGCTCAGTAAGAACAGGTTGCAGGTTGGTTCTCTCGGGCCTTTAGGGCATCGGGTGCCTGTCCGTCTTAATGGGTATTGAGGCGTGACAATAGAGTTCTGGGAATTCTAATCCTCAGAGGAGTGCTACACCTAGAGGAGGCAGACCTGAGCCCAAGAAGGGCAATGGAGGTGAGATGCAGTGTCCTAAGAAGAATTGTGCTAAGTGTGGCCGAGCTCACAGTGGAGAGTGCAGACAGGGCACTAATGCCTGCTTCGGTTGTGGTAAGAGTGGACACATGGTCAGAGACTGTCCATAGAACAGAGGTCAGGCTGGAGGTAATACCCAGTCTAGGCCTAATCCACAGGGTGCAGCAGCAGCCGAGCCTCCTAAGACGAACAGGTTCTATGCCCTGAAAGGAAGAGAGGAGCAGGAGAAGTCCGCTGATGTGGTCACAGGTATGCTGCAAGTGTTCTCAACTTCTGTTTATGCTTTACTTGATCCAGGGTCTACACTTTCCTTTGTAACTCCTCTGCTTGCTCTTACTTTTGAGATATTTCCTGAAGTTCTGCATGATCCTATAGTGGTTAGTACACCTTTAGGAGAGAATTTAAGAACTGATAGAGTATACAAGGATTGCCCAATAGTTGTGAGTGGTAGAACTATGTGTGCAAACTTGGTTGAGTTACCCATGCATGATTTTGATGTTATTCTTGGCATGGATTGGCTTCACAGTTGTTATGCTTGCATGGACTGTCGTAGTAGAGTGGTGAGATTTCGCTTCCCTAATGAAGAAGAGTTAGTCTGGGAGGGGTACAATTCGAGTCGTCCTAACCCCGTGATTTCTAACCTTAAAGCCAATAAAATGATGTCCAAGGGGTTATTGTGTCATCTTGTGAGTGTTAATAATTTAGATCGTGACATTCCTTCCATAGACTCAGTACTGTAGTGAATGAGTTCTTAGATGTGTTTCCTGATGATTTGCCTGGAGTCCCTCCCCTTCGAGAGATTGACTTTGGTATCGATTTAGAACCCGATACTAAACCAATCTCAATTCATCCTTACAGAATGGCTCCAGCCAAACTCAAAGTGTTAAAGCTGCAGTTAAAAGATCTCACTGACAAGGGTTTCATTCAGCCGAGCATATCCCCTTGGGGCGCTCCAGTGTTGTTTGTAAAAAAGAAAGATGGGACCCTTAGAATGTGTATCGATTATCGGCAGCTCAACAAAGTCACTATAAAGAATAAGTATCCAATCCCCAGAATAGATGATTTGTTCGACCAACTCAAAGGGTTTAGTTTCTTCTCTAAGATTGATCTTCATTCAGGGTATCATCAGCTTAGGGTTAGGGATGGAGATATCCCAAAGACAGCCTTTCGTACCTGCTATGGTCACTATGAGTTTTTAGTCATGTCATTTGGTCTCACGAATGCACCTGCTGCATTTATGGATCTCATGACCAGGGTCTTCCGTGAATACCTTGACTCTTTGTCATAGTATTCATTGATTACATTCTCATCTACTCTAAGACCAAGGAAGAGCATGAACAACATTTGAGACTAACCTTGCAGGTACTTAGACAACATTAGTTGTATGCCAAATTCAGCAAATGTGAATTCTGGCTGAGATAAGTGACCTTCCTGGGTCATGTTGTGTCCGATCAGGGCGTGGAGGTGGATCCCAGGAAGACTGAGGCTGTGAAGAACTGGCCAAAGCCTCTTACTCCTACTGACATCCGTAGCTTTTTGGGATTGGCTGGTTACTACCGCAGGTTTGTGGAGGGCTTTTCTTCCATTGCTGCCCCATTGACAGCTTTGACTAAGAAGAAAGCCAAGTTTGAATGGACGGAGACTTGTGAGAAGAGTTTCCAGGAGCTCAAGGACAGACTCACTTCAGCCCCGGTGCTTACTTTGCCTAAGTGTGGTGAGAATTACACTGTTTATTGTGATGTATCTAGGGTTGGTTTGGGTTGTGTTCTTATGCAGGTTGGTAAGGTGATAGCCTATGCATCCAGACAGCTCAAGGTTCATGAGAAGAATTATCCCACTCATGACCTGGAGTTGGCAGCTGTGGTATTTGTACTGAAGCTGTGGAGGCATTATCTGTATGGAGTGCATGTAGATGTGTTCATAGACCATAAGAGTCTCCAGTACGTGTTCACACAGAGGGAGTTGAATCTACGTCAGCGGAGATGGTTGGAGCTGTTGAAGGATTATGAGATGAATGTGCACTACCATCCAGGTAAGGCTAATGTTGTAGATGATGCTTTGAGCAGGATGAGCATGGGAAGTACAGCTCATGTTGAGGATGAGAAGAAGGATCTGGTGAAAGATGTACACAGACTGGCCAGACTGGGTGTGCGTTTGGTTGACTCCACTAGTGGGGATGTTTCAGTTCATCCTAGTTCTGAATCATCCTTGGTAGTTGAAGTCAAGCAGGGTCAGCATCTAGATCACGTATTCATGGAGCTGAAGGACTCAGTGCTGATGAAGATGAATGAGTCTTTCGCTTTGGGAGGTGATGGCATACTTAGGTATCAGGACAGGCTGTGTGTGCCAGATGTGGATGATTTGCGGACCAGGATTGTTGCAGAGGCCCATGGTTCCAGATATTCTATACATCCAGGTTCCACCAAGATGTATCATGATCTCAAGAAGATTTATTGGTGGGATGGCATGAAGAAGGACATTGCAGAATATGTGGCCAAGTGTCCTAATTGTCAGCAGGTTAAGGCAGAACATCTTAAGCCTGGTGGTCTGACTCAGATTATTGAGGTTCCGACTTGGAAATGGGAGGCCATTAATATGGACTTCGTGGTTGGGCTTCCGAGGACTAGGAGGCAGCATGACTCTATATGGGTTATTGTGGACAGATTGACTAAGTCTGCCCACTTTATACCTGTGAAGTCTACTTACAGAGCCGAGGATTATGCGAGACTCTATATTGATGAGATTGTGAGATGGCATGGGATTCCCTTGTCTATTATTTCAGACAGAGGAGCTCAGTTTACTTCTCATTTCTGGAGATCTTTCCAGAAGAGCTTGGGCACGCAGGTGAAGCTTAGCACTGCGTTTCACCCTCAGACAGATGGGCAGGCAGAGCGCACCATACAGACATTGGAGGATATGTTGTGAGCGTGTGTGATTGACTTCAGAGGTAACTGGGATGACCATCTGCCTTTGATAGAGTTCTCGTATAATAATAGCTATCACTCCAGTATTGGGATGGCACCGTTTGAGGCACTGTATGGTAGGAGGTGTAGATCTCCAGTTGGGTGGTTAGAGGTTGGAGAGTCATCCATTTTGGTTCCGGAGATCATTCATGAGGCCTTAGAGAAGGTCAGAATGATTAGGGACAGGTTGACTACTGCTTACAATCGGCAGAAGTCATATGCTGATGACAGAAAGCGGCCCTTAGAGTTTGATGTTGGTTACCAGGTTTACTTGAAAATATCGCCTATGAAAGGGATGATGAGATTTGGTAGAAAAGGGGAGCTGAGTCCGAGGTATGTTGGGCCATATGAGATCCTACAGCGTGTGGGTGAGGTGGCCTACGAGTTAGCATTGCCTACAGAACTAGCTTCTGTTTATGCAGTCTTTCATGTCTCTATGTTGAAGAAGTGCCTAGGTGATCCAGCATCAGTCTTACCTGTTGAAGGTTTGGGGTTGGTGAAGACTTGTCTTATGAGGAGGTACCTGTTGAGATCTTAGACAGACAGGTCAAGCGGCTGAGGAACAAGGAGATTGCCACAGTGAAAGTATTGTGGAGAAATCATCTTGTTGAGGGTGCTACGTGGGAGGCTGAGGCCGACATGAGAGCCCGCTACCCTCACCTATTCAGCTCTTGAGGTAAGACTTTATACTCTTAAACCTATGTTTCCTTATTGCCCCGTATTTTGGTGCTATTGATTGACTGTGTATAGTGATTTTATTATGATCTGACTGGCATTACGACGTGAAGTAGTAGTGTCATTCGGGGACGAATGTTCCTAAGGGGGGGATAATGTAACAACCCTAAAAATGAATAGGATCAAGACTTAGGTTGTCAAGAATGCTTGCGACTTGGTTCACACAGACTGATATGCGTAGAACCAGACCTCAGAACCCTTACTACGACCAAGACAACTAACTTGGGGAGTTAGTTGAGCTTGGAAAGGTTGGAACCAACCAAGTAAGGCTCTCAAAAATGAAGATTTAATCGAAGGAGTCTTTACCGGACTTAAAAAGAAGAAATTTTAAGTTTTGAGGGTCTAGGGGTAAAATGGTCTTTTACTAGGCTAAGGGTAATATCGTAATTACCCTAAATATATAAATAATTAATTATTTAATAAAATGGAAGGGCAATTTTGAGAGAGATAGCCGAATGTGAGCTGTAAGAGTGAAGTCTTGCTCCACCCAGGTTCGAACCTAGGTGGAAGCAATGATTTAACTTGTTTTTATTTAAATTGATAAATTAATTTAATTAATTAATAATTATTAGCTGATTTAATAAAAAGGAAAATCAGATTTTTATTATTAATTATTTATTAATTAAGATGCCTTATTTTGACTAAGTCTTGAATTAGACTCCTAAACCTAAACTAACACTCTCCTAACACGTCTATCACCTCTCCACGCTCAAAAAAATTCTCTTTCACGTTTATTCTCTGACAAATTAAGGTTAAGAACTGAAAATACATCAAGAGTTCTTCACACTTGAAGAACTCACATGAAATTTTAAGAAAAACAAAGTAACCAAAACGTTAAGGCAAAGAGAAGTTGTTTGTCGAGTGGTGTGGACGTTGAGGAAGCTTGGACTGATTTTTGGAGAGGATTTTGGGCAGCAACTTCACGTTTGAACAAGAAAATTAAGGTATGGGTTCTCTTCTCTCTTGGTCCCTTTCCCAAGAGACCCCTTAAGGTTCATATTGTTCATTCGAAAACTAGGATTGTTTCCCCTTTTGCATGCCCCTGTCACTAGCTCCCAATGAATTGTAGGTTGGGTATGATTGCTGGTAGATTTAGGTATGTTGTGATTTCGTGATAAACATGATTTTGATTGTATATTTGAAATCGTAGGAAACACAACCATGTATTCGAATGTTTGTGCAAGTGTGTGTATGTGCAAAATGTTACTGTAAACTCACTGTAAATGAGTTTTCGATTTATGGCTTCAAGTTTGATATTGTTTTGGTTGTCATTTTACGTGTATAAATCTATGTAATCGTGATGTTCATTAAGATGGAGATGGGGCTGATTTGAGTGTCAACATTTTGGCTAACGAATCCATGAAATACTCCCCCAAAAAGTATCAAACGATCCATGAATTGTCCTAAGTTTTCAAGTGAAAATATTGATGAAAACAAGTTAATAAGATGGTAAAGTTCCAGCCAAAAATACAATTTTGGTTTAGGCTAAAGTTTAATGAAGAAATTTGGAAAAAATCAAATTAATTTAAAGGGGTGAGGACACCAGGATTCGAACCTGTGACCTCACCCGTGTGGAACCTTAATCTCGCAAGAAGTAATGAAATGGGGTTGGAGGGATTCGAACAGGGGTCTGCTGGTTGGGAAAGGAGAGAATGATAATTTAAATAAATAAATGGGAGGCGTGGGAATCGAACCCACGACCTCCAGGCAGCGAATGAAAGAAGAGAAATTAAAGAAAAGAAAATGTGAGGCGTGGGAATCGAACCCACGACCTCAAGGCTGGAAAGGAGAAGGAGAATTAAATAAGAAAATCAGGTGAGACTGTGGGGGCTCGATCCCACAACCTCACTGCCAAACGCCTAACTAAGTAAACTTTAATAAAAATAAAAATAAGGAGGTTGTGGGGGTTCGAACCCACAACCTCACAGCCTCTAGCGAAATTAAAAGAAAAATTAAGGAGGCTGTGGGGGTTCGAACCCACAACCTCCCAATGCCCAGCGAAAATGAAGAATAAATAAAAGAGGCTATGGGGGTTTGATCCCACAACCTCTTGGTTTGGGCGAAAAGGGGCAATGTGATGTTAATGAAAAAGAAAAAGGGGTTGTGGGGGTTCGAACCCATAACCCTTCGGCCAATTTAAGAGGAAACTAGGTAGAAAATTAATGATACGATATTAATGTTGGAATTTAATCTAGAGTTCTAATGTCATGAATATTAAAAATAAAATCAACGAAAAATGTAAATGATATCCAAGTGATTCGAACTTGGGTTTCCTTGCCCAAACTTCCTTATTGATACATAAGTCATGCGTGAACAAAATATCCAAGAATAATGCCACATACTTAGATCAAAATCAAGATCTTGACATACATACAAGATGCATAAGTCTTGTATCACATAATCTTAGAAAGATATGAATCACTTCGATGAAATATGAATGAAGCCTCATGGCTTGTATGTATAGACACATAAGTCTAACATACGTTCAAAAGTAAGTGAACCTAAGAGGTATGTAATGAAATGATGAACCCTGGAAGGGTTAAGTATGAGTGTAAGATACACTAAATAGCCAAGTGCATTGGCATATGATGAAATGAACATTCAGGTAATAAGAGGTGAGTAACTATGAAAAGCAAAGGTGCTAATGATAATGAATGTGGTGACAACATGATATGAGGCTATTGTAAATGATGAGAGCAATCTCAAATGAGCCTAAGTAAATGTTACCAATACGTACTCACCTATGAGAGTGTAAGATAATGAAGAGACCAGTCTCTATGAACACTCTAATGAAGGTATTGAGCTTAACACACTTAATACTAATGATGAGATGAGAAATCATCTAATGAGCTATGATGTCCTCATACTAGGAGCCAGCTTCCATGACATACGATATGAATGAAATGGAACTTTATACTGAGCACCGATAGGCTAGCTATGAGCGGTGATGCCTTTTTTCGGGAAGGACGGAGGTTCACGTAACTCTCATGAGATGAGACTGTCCGGCTTGCCGGGTATGAGTCTCCATATATCTCCTAGTTTTCGAACCTATATGTAACGACCTGCTTAGTCGTTTTGAGCAGCAGATTTTATTTCTGGAAAACTGTCTGAGACGACGTATCCAACGACGGACCGTCATGGGCACGACGGACCGTCGAGGGTGTCTCGTTCTTAGTTCAAAACACTTTGGAATTCTTATATTTTGATGTGAAATCGACTCTCTGAACTCTGTGACGGACATGCAGGACGGGGACCGTCCAGGGAAATGAAGGACCGTTGAAGGTTCCGTTTCAGAACACTTCAACTCTTGAGTAATTTGGGTACTGCGGAGAAATTCTCTGAAGTTCGTGACGGACCTGCAGGAAGGACCGTCACAGACATGAGGACCGTTGTTTTTTGTGGGGGGGGGAGTTCGTTCAGAACACTTCACATCTTGAGAATTGGGTACTGAGAGCATTCTCTTTCCGTCGTGACGGAAGTGCAGGACGGACCGTCGTTAGGCACGGGGACCGTACAGTTGCGTAATCCCTAGTCTGGGGTTCAAATTTCGTGTAAGTTTTAAAGGGGAGTTTTGGACTATTCTTGCATAATTTATAAATTTTAGTGGGTCAATGTTAATAACTCAAATCCTTGGGGGTGTAAAGGAGATGACCTTGAGTTATTTAGTGGGTGGTTTCCTCATCTTTCATACCTAATTATATGCCAAATTGGGGAAAAGAGAGAGAGTTTGGGAGAAGAAAAAATAGAGAGAACAAGGAGAAGAGAGGAACGATCTATAGAGCGAGACAACCAAGAGGAACCAAGAAGCTTGAGAGATTGCTTGTTTGATCAAGGATCCTTGGTGAAGGTAGGTTATGGTTGATACTATTTGTAGTAAACTCTTAATAGTGAATGATATGTATTGGTAGTATTGTAAACCCTTCTATATGCTTAATCTTATGCTTTCATGAATGTGATTATGTGTTTGTGATAAAATAAGCTTAATGAAGCTTTGAATCCCAAATCTTGAAGAAACCCTAATTCACCTTGTTATTGATGATGCCTTTGTATAAAAGAAGGCTTGATGAACTAAAGTAATGAGATTGGTGATGCCTTGGTATAAAAGAAGGCTTGATGAATTGTTAGAATTAGGGGATCGGAGTGTCACGTTCCGACACATAGTATTAGTGGGTCGGGTGTCACGAACCGACACATAGAATTAGGGGATCGGAGTGTCACGTTCCGACACATAGAATTTGGGGATCGGAGTGTCACGTTCCGACACATAGTATTAGGGGATCGGGTGTCACGAACCGACACGTAGAATTAGGGGATCGGAGTGTCATCGTTCCGACACATAGTATTAGGGGATCGGGTGTCACGAACGACCGTAGAATTTAGGGGTCGGAGTGTCACACGTTCCGACACATAGTATTAGGGGATCGGGTGTCAAGAACCGACACGTAGAATTAGGGGATCGGAGTGTCACGTATCGACACATAGTATTAGGGGATCGGGTGTCACGAACCGACACGTAGAATTAGGGGATCGGAGTGTCACGTACCGACACATAGTAGTAGGGGATCGGAGTGTCACGTACCGACACAAGAGGAAGAAAGATAATGAATCTTGAGAGATGTTAATATACTCAATGTAATGAACCTAATTCCCAAATGAGTGTGGTATTGAGGCTTGAGTCCTCATGGATGAACTTGGTAGTACTTATTGATGATTATAGTACTTGTTGCTACATGTTGAGTATTGTAGTTGATTTATGATATGAACTGATATATACTGTTTTCTATTTTGAGTTGGCCGATGATACCTACTCAGTACTTGTGTTTTGTACTGACCCCCTACTTGTTGTTTCTTTCTTTGTTATTTGGGGAATGCAGCAAACGTACCGTCGTCTTCAACTCAACAGCAATTCTAGCCAGTCTTCATTACACCGGATTTCAGGGTGAGCTAATGCTTCTAGCTTGGACTGGATCTTCTCTTCAAGTCTTGATGCCTTGAACTTCCGGCATGGACTAGCCTTTTATTTATTTTAGCTTCTTAGATACTTTTAGATTAGTAACTTGAGGATAGATGTTCTTGTGATGATGACTTCCAGATTTTGGGGATAATGGGTTATAAATTTTAGAAGTTATTTAATTGTTTTCGTTAATGAGTTTTAAAGTCTTCCGCTTTGTATTATGTTCAATATGTTGGGGTTATAGATTGGTTGGTTCGCTCACATAGTAGGATAAGTGTGGGTGCCACTCGCGGCTCGATTTTGGGTCGTGACACTGCTGAAGGAAGTTGGGGAATTTTGAGTGTGGGACTACGGAAGCTCACGACGGACCATCATAGCCACGATGGTCCGTCCTGCACATTCGTCAATACTAATAGAGAGTAGTCCCAGTACCCAACTTCAGAAGATTCTAAGTGTCATGGAACGGAACCCCTCGACGGACCGTCGTGCTTATAACGGTCCGTCATACCTGTCCGTTGAGGGTAACAGAGAGTTGATGAAGAAAGCAGCAGAGATTTGTGCTAAGTATGGAATGACGGAATCCACGATGGTCCATCGTGTCCACGACGGTCCATCATAAGGGTCGTCGACTCCGACGCATTTTGGGCAGATTTTCCTTAAATAGATTTCCCTCTTTTATTAGGTTTTGTTTATTATAAATAGTTCGAAAAACCTCGTTTTTGGGGTTAGACCTTTGGATATTTCTTAGTTTTATTGTTTAAGTATTTAACTCTTGATTTTGGGGTTTTATCATACTTTTCCGGAATCGATTGTTAGTGTTTTTGTGATTTATTCAAGTGAATTTCTGGATTTCTTCATTCTCATAAAAGTAAGTGCATGAATTCTTATATTATCAATATGAATTGTGTGTTATTAGCATGGGTAACTAAACTCCATAACTAGAGTTGTGGGAACCATGGGTAAATAACAAGGTAAAATCTAACTAAAATAACAATTCTCGAATAATATCTTGCATGTATTGATAATTCTTTCGTTTAGAAGTCTTTTTAACGGATGGCCAACGTTAGAACTCGCGTTATTGCTACTTGCCGGACCAAGCAGGTAGATAATAAGAAAAGAATTATTGACGTAGATTTAGTGTATACTAACTAATAAGCTAGTGTTGGTTGGTGCGAAGTAACAACTAAGCCAAATATCGATTATGATGCTTAATATGAGGTAAAGGTAAGGTTTAGTAAAGCATACACATGTAGCCGGACTAAGGTGCTGAGTGAAATTTCCTAGTTGTCAGACCAAGGAATTAGGAATCATAGTTACCACTTTGCATGCAAGATATTAGGAAAGGATTGTTATCATTAGATTTACCGAGTTATGGACCTATGGGGAACACTTAAGCCCTAGTTACTTTAATTACTTGATAAAAATGCAATCTTTGAACTTGTCATTTATTTACATAGAATTAGTTAATTATAGTTGTTAATCAAAACCCCCCTTTAGTTATTTGTTTTCGGGAAATAATTGACTAAATAGAAGTAATAATAGAATAAAGTTAAGTCTGAACCATTTTCCTTGTGGGATCGACCCCAACCTCACTAGTTGGGTTCTTTACTTGATAATACCGCTTTACTTCTTTTCGAGAAGTAAGTTTGAGCGTATCAAATTTTGGCGCCGCTGCTGGGGAAATAGGCTTTTAGATTATCTTAAAACTTATTACTAAAGTTTAGTCAATATTTTCCTAATTTTACTTTTTCTTGTTGGTTTTATCTCTTGCAGATCTAACTTCCGTGTATGCCAGTTACGCGGATTAGAAGATAACCCTTGCTTCTACACGACCACGAATTGGAGCGTACACTTTGCAGGATGAATCAAAACTTGGGTATTAACGATGATGATCCCAACCAGGATATTCCAGCTCCGGTTGATGCTCATGGTCGGTTATTACCTGAAAATCATGAGAAAGATGAACTAAGGGGACAACGTACCGCTCCACGTCCCCAAGAGTACTATAGGGGATATGAAAACATTACTGATTCAGACGGGCCACTTGTCTTGCCCCCCACCACACGGCCATACATTCGTGGTAACTAGTAGCCTGATGCAAATGCTCACCGCTAGAGGTTTGTTTTCAGGGTTACCTTCTGAAGATCCACATGCTCACATCGCAAAAGTAAGGACGGTGTGTAAGAGTTGTGTAGGGAGGCCTGATCTGAACATAGATGTAATTGGGTTAAGAGTGTTCCCTCTCTCACTGACGGGAGAGGCTGCTATATGGTTGACTGAACTACCTTACAACTCAATCTACACTTAGAATCAACTGAGGGATGTGTTCTTGGCACGTTACTACCCGGTATCTAAGAAACTAAACCACAAAGATAGGGTGAACAACTTTGTGGCACTACCGGGTAAATCAATCAGTAGTTCTTGGGACAAGTTCACATCGTTCTTGAGGAGTGTCCCCAATCACTGCATCGATGATGAGTCACTGAAAGAATACTTTTATCGGGGACAAGATGATAATAATAAAGCAGTACTGGATACGATAGTGGGTGGTTCTTATGGGGAGTGTCCTTATGCTGAGATCGCTGAAAAGTTGGAGAAAATCTCCCGAAATAATAAGGCATGGAGTACTAGGAAGTCAGATACTGGGAGAAACACCTTTGCAGTGCAATCCGCACACAACCCAGCCACAGATGAGATTCGTGAAGAGATGGATCAGATGAGAACTGAGCTTGGGTTGGCGTTAAAACATGTTACTGGGGGTGCAGAAAAGGTAAATGCGGTGAACTACTTGTCTAAACCATCACCACCGAATGATGAGTATTACTATGAGGAGGACTCTTATACGGTAGCTGAGCAGACGGGGCTTTCCTACCGAACGCCCAAGGCTCCAATCAGGAGAATATGCGCCAAGGTCAAGGAAACCAAGGTCGAAACTATGGTAATTATAAACGCGAGGGTCATTATGTCCGAGATGGGAATTACAACCGCGACAACAACTTTAACCGGGGTAACTATAGTAACAGAAATGATAGGAGTGGGCCCTATGTTCCTCCTCAAAATCGGGAAGTTTCTCCTAGGGATGGTGGAGGTAGTATGGCGCGAGTTGAGGATATGTTGCACAAAATGATGATGAGGTTTGATGCTAGTGATGAGCACACTAAAGAGTTAAGGAGTGACTTAGCGGGTATTGGGCAAAAAGTTGATACACATACAATCTCAATTAAGCATTTTGAGTTGCAAATGGCCCAATTATCTTCTACTGTGAACACACGACAATCGGGCACTCTCCTTAGCAACATTGTCCAAAATCTGAAAAATGATGGACACTGTATGGCAATCACTACTCGGGGTGGTAAGAAAACCATTGACCCACCTATGCCATCTGATGTAGAAAAAGTGATAACAGATGATGATAAGGTGGTGGAGGTTAGTGGTGAGTTAGAAGACAAAATGGGAAAAGGGGTTGAAGTGCCCCAAAAAGTGACTCCCATGCCTAAACCCCCCCCCCCTCCCACAAAGATTAGTGAAAAAGACCGAGAATGGTAAATACCGGCATTTTATAACGATGTTGAAACAACTTTCCATCAATGTCCTTTTGGTAGAAGCTCTGGAACATATGCCCGGTTATGCCAAGTTCATGAAAGATCTGGTTACGAAGAAAAGATCGGTCACTTTTGAGGATGATGATAGAATGCAGCACTGTAGTGCTATTGCTACAATATCTCTAGTTCAAAAGAAAGAAGATCCAGGTGCTTTCACTATACCTTGTACAATTGGGTTATTACATTTTGCGAAAGCATTATGTGATCTTGGGGCAAGCATAAATCTCATGCCCCTCTCGATTTACAAGAAGTTGGGTTTGGGTGACCCAAAGCCCACTGCGATACGGCTACTAATGGCCGATCGAACGGTAAAAAGGCCTATTGGGATACTCCACGATGTGTTAGTAAAAGTGGAGTCGTTCATATTTCCGGCCGATTTTGTTATTCTTGATTGAGAGGTCAATTTTGAGGTGCCTATTATTCTTGGGAGGCTATTCCTTGCTACGGGTAGAGCCTTGGTTGATATGAAAAAAGGGCAGATGAAATTTTGGTTGAACAATGAAGAAGTGACCTTCAACATTTGTCGGTCCATGAGGCAGAGTGGTGAGCTCCAATCGGTATCTGCCATATCTTACAAAGTTGAAAAGTCATCTGAGGTACAAATTGAAGAGCGTCTGGGTGTAGAAGCATTAGCGGCAGTGATCATGAATTTCGATAGTGATTACATTGAAGAGTATGGGTCATTGGTAGCATCACTTGATCGAGGTAATGTCGTTTTAAACCCAAGAAATTTGAGTTAGATATGCAACATCGCGAATCTCCACCTGCGAAACCATCTATTGAGGAGGCTCCAAAATTAGAACTAAAAGCTCTACCACCTCATCTGAGGTATGTATTCTTGGGAAAAGATGATACTTTGCCGGATATTATTGCATCAGATTTGAATGTGCATCAAGTTGAGAGTTTGGTGAAAGTGTTAAAAAGGTTCAAAAGAGCTATTGGGTGGACTATTGCGGATATTATTGGGATCCCTCTCGATATTTGTTCTCATAAAATCCAACTCATGCCCGATCATAAGCCAAGTATTGAGCACCAGAGACGTTTAAATCCACCTATTGAAGAGGTAGTGAAGAAGGAAATTATTAAGTGGTTGGATGCCAGAGTAATATATCCGATCGCTGATAGTAGTTGGGTATGCCCTGTACAGTGTGTACCTAAGAAAGGGTGAATGACTGTGGTCCCCAATGAGAAAAATGAGCTTGTTCCAATTAGACCGGTGACTGGATGGAGGGTGTGTATGGATTATCAGAAATTAAATGCATGGACCGAAAAGACCATTTTCCTATGCCCTTCATGGATTAGATGTTGGACAGACTTGCCGAAAAAGGGTGGTATTGTTTTCTTGATGGTTATTTGGGGTATAATCAGATTTCTATTACACCGGAAGATCAAGATAAAACCACCTTCACTTGTCCATATGGGACCTTCGCGTTTAAGAGAATGCCGTTTGGGTTGTGCAATGGACCCGCCATATTTCAGAGATGTATGATGTCGATATTCTCCGGTATGGTGGAGGACACTATTGAGGTGTTTATGGATGATTTTTCTGTGGTTGGTGACTCCTTTGAGCATTGTTTGAGTCGTTTGTCTGAGGTTCTTAAGAGGTGTGAAGATTGCAATCTGGTACTAAATTGGGAAAAATGTCAATTCATGGTGAAAGAGCTAATGTATTGGGTCATTGCATTTCAGAGAAGGTATAGAGGTTTATCGATCTAAAGTCGAGGTAATAGAGAGACTTCCCCCACCTATATCTGTAAAAGGTGTGGAAGCTTTCTTGGGCATGCAGGTTTTTACCGGAGGTTCATCAAGGATTTTTCAAAAATTGCGCATCCTTTGTGCAAGTTGCTTGAGAAAGAGTGTAAATTTTATTTTGATGAATCCTGTCATAAGTCATTTGGTGAGCTGAAAGAAAAGTTGGTGTCTGCACCTATCATTATTTCTCCGGATTGGAGCAAACCATTTGAGGTGATGTGTGATGCTATTGGGGTTGCTCTTGGTGTGGTATTGGGACAAAGAAGGGACAAAATCCTTCACCCCATTTACTATGCTAGTAAAGCCCTAAATGAAGCCCAAAAGAACTACACCATGACTGAGCAAGAGCTCCTTGCAGTAGTCTTTGCTTTTGAGAAATTTCGCTCCTATTTGCTGGGCACTAGAGTTATAGTGCATACTGATCATTCTGCTTTAAGATATTTGATGGCAAAGAAGGATGCAAAACCAAGATTGATTTGTTGGGTATTACTACTGCAAGAATTTGACTTTGAGGTGAAAGACAGAAAAGGGACCTAAAATCAAGGTTCTTATCACTTATCCCATTTAGAAGATGAAGCAATGAGAAAGTTGGGGGATAAAACTGAAATTGATGATAATTTCCCCGATGAGCATGTATTGGCCGCCTCACAAGACTTGATTCCATGGTTCACAGATTTTGCAAATTATCTGGCTAGTGATATTGTCCCACCGGACTTGTCCTTTCATCAAAGGAAAAAGTTCATGCATGATGTTAAAAAATTCTTTTGGGATGAACCATACTTGTATAGGAGTTGTGCCGATGGAATGATTCGGCGTTGTGTGCCGGAAGTTGAGATGTTGAATGTTTTGGAGGATTGCCATTCTTCGCCTGTAGGTGGGCATCATAGTGGTATCCGGACAGCCCACAAAATCTTACAATGTGGCTACTATTGGCCAACTATCACCAAGATTCTCATGAGTTTGCCAAGGCCTGTGATAGATGCCAAAAAGATGGTGGCATTTCGAGGAAGCAAGAGCTCCCTTTAAATCCAATTCTTGTGATCGAATTGTTTGATGTATGGGGCATTGATTTTATGGTCCGTTTTGTGAGTTCTTATGGGATGAAGTACATTCTTATGGCAGTCGACTATGTGTCTAAATGGGTAGAGGCTATCGCACTTGCTAATAATGATGGGAAGAGTGTCACCGCATTGTTGAAGAAGAACATATTTTTCAGATTTGGCACCCCAAGGGCTATTATTAGTGATGGGGCATCCCACTTTTGTAACAAGCTATTTAAGGGATTACTGGAAAAGTATGGGGTTTTCCATAATGTGGCCACTCCGTACCATCCTCAAACTAGTGGGCAAGTTGAGGTGTCGAACAGGGAGATTAAGCAGATTTTGTCAAAAACGGTGAATGCTAGTAGAATGGATTGGTCAAGGAGGCTTGATGATGCTCTTTGGTCCTACCGGACAGCATACAAGACTCCCATTGGTATGTCCCCATACCAACTTGTATATGGGAAGGCTTGTCACTTACCGGTTGAATTAGAGCATAAAGCCATGTGGGCAATGAAGAAGTTGAAAATGGATTGGAATGAGGCTGCAAAACAGAGGTTAAATGGGTTAAATGAGCTCGATGAATTTCGCCTAAAAGCTTATGAAAGCTCAGCCCTCTACAAAAGAAAGGATGAAGAAGTACCATGACCAAAAGATTGAGAAACGCGATATTTTTGTTGGGGATTTGGTGCTTTTATTCAATTCTAGGTTGCGCTTGTTTCCGGGAAAACTCAAGTCCAAATGGACTTGCCCTTACTTGATCACCCAACTATTTCCTCACGGAGCGGTTGAGTTGGAGAACAAGGAGGGTGTGCGGTTTAAGGTGAACGGACAGCGAATCAAAATCTATCTGGGGCATGCTGAAATGACGAATGAAGTGATCGAGGCATACCATCTTGATGAAGTCTGAGTAATCAAGTGTCTTCCATCGTGCCGCGATGTTTAACCAAGAGCTGGTTGGGAGGCAACCCAATATGTATCCTCTAAGCCAACTATAGGTTTTTCATGACATTCTAGTAATAGTTGCATTTTCTTTGCTTTTCTTTTTGTTAGAAGTGTTGGCTAGAACGTAGTTTAGGGTCTGTGTCCAAAAAGTGTCTAGAAAATACAAAAAGAATAGCTTAATGGGTATTAAATTTGCAGGTATCACATCACCAGAAAATCTGCAGAAAATTGGTCTGCAGTACCCGTTGACGGACCCATCGACGGACCGTCACGCTTGCAATGGACCGTCGCAAGCAACCATCGTACCCAGGTATGTTTTTCAATTTTTGTAAGTTAGGTCACCCATGAAGGGCCCCCACGATGGACCATCGAGCCTACAACGACCGTCGACGGGGACTCGTCGCATCAAAACCCGTAAAGCCGACCCGACCCGACCGATGAATATTAAAAGTTTTTAAACCTTTTAAACTCCCCACCTCTTCATTCAAACCGTTTCTTTCCCTCATTTCCTCCATTTACTCCCTCTTCAACTCCCTAGCACTCTCATCCTCTCCCTAATTTTAGATTTCCCATCCCTTCCCATAATCCCCAAATCTTTCCTCTCACAAACTCCCTAGTTCTTCAAGTTATCTGCCAGTCGGAGTCCAGTGTTCGTGTGCTGATCATCAAGTGTTGTGCCTTACTCCTCTTTCATCTTCTCCAAGTATCAGGTATGTGGTTCTGATCTCTAAATCATCTACAGTTCATTTTTGTTGCTAAATACATGTTTCTGAATGTGTGGGTCTTCGAAATTTGACCCCTATTGCATGCTAAGAACTCACCCCGATAATCCTAAGTACCTTTAGACCCTTAATATTGTAAAAAGAATGGGGGTGTTATGTTAATCAAATCAAATAGAGGGTGTATGTTTCTAATAATTGTTTCTGACCTAGGTTGATAGTTTTCCAAAATTGCATGCTAAAACTTGAGAAATTATTACCTTAGGAATGCTAGAATGCTGGGTAAATTGGTTAGGAATTGTGGGTTGATAAGTATACTTCATATTAGCAATTTAGGGGACGATTGAGGCATGCTCAATTCTGTCACTGACGGACAGAACGAGACCCCATCGACGGACCATCGTGGGGTCCGTCCGACCTATCCCCCATTTTTTGTTTCCAAGTGTCCCTCAACGGACCTCTACGACGGACCGTCATGCCCTCGACGGTCCGTCCTGCACAACCGTCGTGGTTGTCAAAGACTTTCTTTCTGAAAGTCTCAAAATTTCTTCAAAGTGTCCCTCAACGGACCTCTACAATGGACCATCATGCCCTCGACGGTCTGTCCTGCACAACCGTCGTGGTTGTCAGAGACTTTCTTTCTGAGAGTCTCAAAATTTCTACAAAGTGTCCCTCAATGGATCTCTACGACGGACCGTCATGCACAACCGTCGTGGTTGTCAGAGACTTTCTTTCTGAGAGTCTCAAAATTTCTTCTAAGTGTCCCTCAACGGACTTCTACGACGGACCGTCATGCCCTCGACGGTCTATCCTGCACAACCGTCGTGGTTGTCAGAGACTTTCTTTCTGTGAGTCTCAAAATTTCTTCCAAGTGTCCCTCAACGGACCTCTACGACGGACCGTCGTTCCCTCGATGGTCCGTCCTGCACAGCCGTCATGGTTGTTAGAGAATTTCTTTCTGAGAGTCTCAAAAATATTTTCCTAAGTCTTTCATGAAGGACCCTCACGACGGACCGTGATGCTTACGACGGATCGTCAATGGGTCCGTCTCGCTGCAACACTGCCATTTCAGTTTTGGTTTTATGTTTTTGTTTTCTTCTATGAATGACTTGTTTGCTTCTACTGGTATTAATTGTTGTTCTTTTCAGGTACTAACACTAAATGGCACCAAAGCAAGATCGCGTGTACTCACAAGGGCGTTCAAAGTCCGTCGCCCCATCTGCGCGACTCGTCATTGGCTCTGACGATGACTGTGACCCCGAATACGTGCCCCCAGGCACTGTCAATCCTACACGGGCTGCACGTACCACCAGATCCACGCCCACGAAGGGGACGCCCGGCGTAGTCACTGCCTCCCAGTCTGAAGAGGAGCGCACACTGACCGGCACGCCTTCTAGGTCTGCTACACACTCCAGGGATGCTTCCGGTTCTGAGGAAGTATTGGGTTTCGAAGAAGTCTCCAGGTCTGACGAGGCTTCTGCTCCAGCCACCGCATCCCAGTCCGCCTCGTCTGATGAGGCCGATAGTGCTGATTCCACTGCAGCACCACAGACTGGAGTCCCCGTCCCAGTTGCCGACCAGCCCAACTGATGGTGTGTTGAGGGACAGTTTCAGGTGTACACCGACACCAAGCTGCCAAATGATAAGGGGCTCATGACCCGGAACCTTACACTTAAGAGGCGGGTCTTTACGGGGAGTCTCCCCACCATGCCGGCACTCCATGCCCTCTTCACCAGGCACCGGCTAGAATGGACGGCTCGTGATGTGAGCCAATACAGTGAGGAGTTGGTCAGAGAGTTCTACGCCTCGTATGTGGCGACTCTCCAATCTCAGATAGACAAGTGGGCTGCCCCTGCCAAACAGACCCCGCTAGATCACATCTGAGTCCGCAGCAAGCGGGTAGACATCTCCTTACCAGCCATCCGCCGGTATCTATATTGCGATGATGTTGATGCCACCCGGACTTCTCTCACCGCTGAGTTTGACTATCGGTGGAAACTTGTTAAAGATGGACGGTTCATGCGTGAGCCAGAGTTGAGAGAGACCTCCAAGATGTGGATTGCCCAGTACTTGTTCGTTGATGGAAAGGCTGCTGACTGGGTACTTGAGCCGAAGGGAGCCATAAAGAAGGCTAACCTGACCTTCACGGCCAAGTTTTTGTGGTTGATAGTCCGCCACTGCCTTTCCCCCACTGCTGCAGACAATATTATCACATGGGATTGCGCAGTTTTGATGGCGGCGATGATAGCGGGGTTCGAGGTGGACTTCGCTTGGCTTCTTCAGGCGGTCATGCACGAGAGGGCCTTCAAGGTCACTACTACTTACCCATTCCCGTGCATGGTGTTTGCTTTGTGCAGGTCCGCAGGTGTGCCCATTTGGTACATAGATCAGCTTAAGACCCCGCCGGGCAATGTTTATATCGGCCTCATCAGGGATGAGGCCAATGAGTTGGCTTTACACAGAAGGCCCCGCCCGGAGGTGCCACTGCTTGGTGAGAACCTGGCGGATATAGTAGAGCAAGCCCGAGCGGCTACCCAGGCTACATCTGAGCCTACTGATACCACCCCGGTCGAGTCTATACCGGGTGGTAGCACCGCCCCGAGCTCCTCTAGCTTGACTCCTTCCGCTACTCTGGTCCCACTTGCTAGGGTCCAGAAACTTGAGGCCCAAATGGCGGCACTTCTTCATCACATCCAGCCTTGGATGCAGAGGTCTATTGCTGAGGTGGAGGAGCGCATGGAGCAAAAGATGGCCCAGCACACGGAGAGGAAGATCATGGAGGTTCATCAGCGCCCGGACGCTTTTGAGTTGCGTGTGCTAGCCCGGCCAGCCCCTCCGGTGGATGTGTCGACCCTTTAGGCTGCTGTAGAGAGTTTGAGAGCGGACCTGGACACGATTCTAGAGGCTAGGGTGCCCGAGTCTGAGGCCCCTTCTGCAGAGCCTGCTGAGGACACGGTGATGTCTACCCTATTTGCCACTACTGATGTGCCACCATCTCCCCCATGAGAGCATGCTAATATGCGAAGAGGTCGAGATGAGAATGAGGCTAGGGCGCGGAAGAAGGAGCGCCGAGAGTTGGAGGCTGCAAGGAGAGCCTCGATTGCTGATGAGTAGGCCCGTCAATTGAGGACCATAGAGTTGGTTGCTGGGGCGTCTAGCTCTAGAGTTGTTGAGGCGGAGAGAGGCACTACTGATGGTGTTGTTGTTGCTGAGGACACTACTGAGGGTGTCCAGACTACAGAGGGAGTGGGTTTCGGGACATCGAACCCACCAGCTTGTTGATCGCCGGCGCTTTGCGTCTCAGGTTTGCTTTACCTACCACTCAATTATTTTAGATTATTTTATGCATTGGGGACAATTTCATATCTTTTTTGTTGGGGGTGGGGTAAATGGAAAGTGAGTGCTAGGGTGAAGTCTGAGTAGCCCAATTCACGATCCTCTCTTGGGGTTTTCTTTCCTGTGTTCTTTTTCCCCAAGAGACTGATTACTTTTATTGTTGAACCGGCATGTTTATATCTTGTGTACATAATATAACTCTGAAGCATGATGGCTAAAACATAAATGATATCCTGATGTAATGAAAATGATGCATGACTAGGCAAAGTAATTGATAAAGGTGTGGCTCTAAGCATGACATAGAAATACACTGCTGCATGACCCTACATCTAAGATTCGAACTAGGTGTCTGATAATCTGGTAGAGTAATGAGATTTCAAGTGATTGTGAGTAAAAGTCGAATGGTTCACCATTGGTACTGAGCTAGAACTTGCCTGGTTAGTCCAGCTAAAAGTAAGCCGTAATAAACAATTAGGAAAGGATCATAGGCCATTGTTCGAAATAGTCAATCTTGAGCCTAAAATAACAGAAAACCAAATGAAGTTAATCCCTTATTGATCCAAATGATTTGAGCTTAAAATAGATCTTTCTTTTTCACCCCAACTGATCTTCTCTAGGAACAATGTGTTGGCCCTGGTCCCTCCTTGGACATGTGCAGCTCAGCTTACGCCAAAAGCATAAGTTGAGGGTGGCTAATGCAGAAAGCAACCTTGTCGTGGCCCTGACCCAATCTTAGGTATTGTTAACCTTGACTCATTGCAAAATCATGAGTTGAGGGTGGCTGTTATAAGGAATACTCCGGAAAGTGGGGTTGAAAGAATAAAGAGGAAGAAAGAACAAAATAAATGTGACTTAAAAAAAAGAAAAAAGATAAAATAAACACAAGAAAAGAGAAGAGTCACTTACACATAAGGAGAAGAAAGGGAGAATAGCAAGGTGAAAGAAAATTGAGAAATAGGGCAAAATAAAATGATAAAAAGGTAGTATGCTTAGTCGATATGTCAAGGAGGGCAACACGTCACTAAAGTATACCTAAATATACCCTACCTGACCCTGAGCCTATGTTACAAGCTAAGAAAGTCCTATCGTGATCCTAAGAGTTGTTATGGCAAACTTAAAGCAGTGAAAATAAGGGAGAGCCTATGGCAATATGTATAAATGAGTTGTGAAGTTGTTCTGAGAGCGAGTGTTGAAAAGTTATCCTTATACTCAAACTGAAGTCATTGTGTGAAAAATGAGGATGTTATTTTGAAGTGAGGACACTAGTTGCAATACCGGAAAAATTAGCACCTTGGTGAGAAATCAAAGAGGAGAGGTGTCAGTGTGTAGTGAGTCTGTGTCATGGTCTGACCCACATAATTCAAGCCTAATAGTGATAGCATGCATGAACATAATGAGAATAATCGGGATTGATAGCCAAATGATTGCAAAAGCTAAAATACGGATACTCTTGTACAAAAATTTTGTTGTGAGTCATAGTGCGTCGCTTGAGGAAAAACAATGAATTTAAGTTGAGGGTGTTGATGTACCGTGGTTTCACGGTGCTTTCAATGCTTTTTCCTTAAGTTTAGTGTGTGTCTAAAGCCTTTTGTATTGATTTTTGATGTAGTTTTCTCTTTATTTGCAAGAAATCTGTCCAAGGGAGAACGAGGAGAATTTGAGCTAAAATTGCAGAAGTGACCACCTACGGAGCCCACGACGGTCCGTAGGTGGCACCCGTCATGAGAAGAAAATGGCTGCTGAAGGAAGTTGGGGAATTCTGACCAAGTGTGGGACTACGGAAGCTCACGACGGACCGTCATAGCCACGACGGTACGTCCTGCACATTCGTCAATACTAACAGAGAGTAGTCCCATTACCCAACTTCAGAAGATTCTAAGTGTCGTGGAACGGAACCCCTCGACGGACCGTCGTGCTTATAACGGTCTGTCATACCTGTCCGTCGAGGGTAACAGTGAGTTGATGAAGAAAGCAGCAGAGATTTGTGCTAAGTATGGAATGACAGAAGCCACGACGGTCTATCACAAGGGTCGTCGACTGAGACGCGTTTTGGGTAGATTTTCCTTAAATAGATTTCCCTCTTTTATTAGGTTTTATTTATAATAAATAGTTCAAAAAACCTCGTTTTTGGGGTTAGACCTTTGGATATTTCTTTGTTTTATTGTTTAAGTATTGAACTCTTGATTTTGGGATTTTATCATACTTTTCCGGAATCGATTGTTAGTGTTTTTGAGATTTATTCAAGTGAATTTCTGGATTTTCTTCATTCTCATAAAAGTAAGTGCATGAATTCTTATATTATCAATATGAATTGTGTGATTATTAGCATGGGTAACTAGACTCCATAACTAGGGTTGTGGGAACAATGGATAAATAACAAGGTAAAATCTAACTAAAATAACAATTCTCGAATTATGTCTTGCATATATTGATAATTCTTTTGTTTAGAAGTCTTTTTAACGGATGACCAACGTTAGAACTCGCCTTGTTGCTACTTGATGGACCAAGGAGGTAGATAATAAGAAAAGAATTATTGACGTAGATTTAGTGTATACTATCTAATAAGCTAGTGTTGGTTGGTGCAAAATAACAACTAAGCCAAATATCGATTATGATGCTTAATATGAGGTAAAGGTAAGGTTTCGTGAAGCATACACATGTAGCCGGACCAAGGTGCGGAGTGAAATTTCCTAGTTGCCGGACCAAGGAATTAGGAATACATAGCGTACCACTTTGCATGCAAGATATTAGGAAAGGATTGTTATCGTTAGATTTACCGAGTTATGGACCTATGGGGAACACTTAAGCCCTAATTACTTTAATTACTTGATAAAAATCCAATCTTTGAACTTGTCATTTATTTACATAGAATTAGTTAATTATAGTTGTTAATCAAAACCCCCCTTTAGTTATTTGTTTTCGGGAAATAATTGACTAAATAGAAGTAATAATAGAATAAAGTTAAGTCATATCTTGTGGATTATTTGGATATTGTCTTATAAGTGAGTGTTGACTTGTGTTATGTTTCTTAAACTCTTCTGATGAAGGTTTTTATCAAAATGTCATCAAACGATGTTTCTTTACTAAATGTCCCTTTTTGCATGGTTTTTGCATGGATTCCATACTTAGTGCTTAATGTAACAACCCTAAAAATGAATAAGATAAGAAATGCTTAATGTGTCAAGAATGCCTACGATTAGACCAGGGTTCACAAGGATTGATGCGCGTAGAACCAGACCTCGGAACCCTTGCTACAGCCAAGCCAACTAACTTGGGGAGTTAGTTGATCTTGGAAAGGTTGGGACCAACCATGTAGGGCTCTCGAATACGAAGATTTACTCGAAGGAGTCTTTACCGGACTTAAAAAGAGGAAATATTAAGTTTTGAGGGTCTAGGGGTAAAATGGTCTTTTACCAGGCTAAGGGTAGTATCATAATTACCCTAAATATATATATATAATTAATTAATTAATAAGGTGGAGGGGCAAATTTGGGAGAGAGAGACGAAATGGAGCTCTTAAAGTTAAGTCTTGCTCCACCCGGGTTCGAACCTAGGTGGGAGCGATGATTTAATGTAATTTTTTTATTGGTGAATTAATTTAATAAATTAATAATTAATGGCTGATTTAAAAAGGAAAATCAGATTTTATTATTAATTATTATTTATTTATTAATTAATATGTTTTTATGACTAAGTCTCCTAGTTGACTAAGTCTAAACTACTTCACCTCTTTTAACTCTCTCTCACGCTCATCTCTCTCACGTTTCTCCATTTTTTTTCATGATTACTCTATGCCAAAACAACTACAAGAACAGAAAAATTACTAGAGTTCTTCACACTTGAAGAACTCACACGAAAGTATAAGAAAACAAGCTAAGTAAAAACGTTAGGCAAAGAGAGGGTTTTTCCGTCGAAAGTTTTGTGTTGAAAACTTGGCTTGGACGTGAGTTTTGAAGAGTTTTTGGGCAGCAACTTCAAGTTTTGAACGTCAAAATAAGGTATGGGTTTTCTTCTCTCTTGGTCCCTTTCCCAAGAGACCCTTTAAGGTTCATATTGTTCATTCAAAAACTAGGATTGTTTCCCCTTTTGCATGCCCCTGTCACTAGCTCCCAATGAATCGTATGTTGGGTATCATTGCTGGTAGATTTAGGTATGTTATGATTTCGTGATGAACATGATTTTGATTGTATACTTGAAATCATAAGAAAGACAACCATGTATTCGAAAGTTTGTGCAAGTGTGTGTATGTGTGAAAATGTTACTGTGAATGCACTGTGATTGAGGTTTCGATTTATGGTTTCAAGTTTGATATTGTTTTGGTTGTCATTTTACGTGTATAAATCTATGTAATCGTGATGTTCATTAAAATGGAGATTGGGCTGATTTGAGTGCCAACATTTTGGCTAAACGAATCCATGAAACACTCCCCCAAAAACTAACAAACGATCCATGAATTGTCCAAAGTTTTCAAGTGAAAATAAGTTAATATGATGATGAAGTTCCAGCCAAAAATACAATTTTAGTTTAGGCTAAAGTTTAATCAAGAAATCTGGAAATTTAATGAATTTTAAAGGGGTGAGGCCACCAGGATTCGAACCTGTGACCTCACCCGTGTGGCAATTTAAATTCGCAAAAAAAAAGAAAGGGGCTGGGGGGATTCGAACTGGGGTCTACTGGTTGAGAAAGGAGAGAGGAACAATTTAAAGAAATAAAATGGGAGGCGTGGCAATCGAACCCACGACCTCCAGGCAGCGAATGAAAGAAGAAAAATTAAATAAAAGAAAATGTGAGGCGTGGGAATCGAACCCATGACCTCAAGGCTGGAAAGGAGAAGGGCGAATTAAATAAGAAAAGAGTGAGGCTGTGGCGGCTCGATGCCACAACCTCACTGCCAAACGCCTAACTAAGTAAACATTAATTAAAAATAAAAATAAGGAGGTTGTGGGGGTTCGAACCCACAACCTCACAGCCCCTAGCAAAAGTAAAAAAGAAAAAAGGAGGCTGTGGGGGTTCGAACCCACAACCTCCCATTTCCAGCAAAATAAAGACTAAAATAAAAAGAGGCTGTGGGGGTTTGATCCCACAACCTCTTGGTCTAGGTGAAATGGGACAACAAAGTTTTAATTGAAAAATAAAAGGGATTATAGGGGTTCGATCCCAAAACCCTTCGGCTAAATAAAGTGAAAATCCAAGGAGAAAAATAAAAATAGAATGTTGATGTTGGGGCTCGATCTAGGGTCCCAATGTCATGAAGACTAAATATAAAGTCAAGGAAAAATGTAAGTATTGTCCAAGTGGTTCGAACTTGGGTTCCCTTGCCCAAATTTCCGTATTAATACATAAGTCATACGTGAATTAAATGTTCAAGAATAATGTCACCTACTTAGATCGAAATTAAGATCTTGGCATATATACAAGATACATAAATCTTGTACTACATAATCTTAGGAAGATATCAGTCACTTAACGAACTATTAATGAAGCGTCATGGCTTGTATGTATAGACCCATAAGTTTAGCTTACGTTTAAAGATAAGTGAACCTAAGATGTATGTAATGAAATGAAGTAACCCTAGAAGGGTTAAGTACGAGTGTAAAACACACTAAATGGCCAAGTCCATTTGCATACGATGAAATGATTATTATGTAGTGAAATGACGAAACCCTAGAAGGGTTAAGTAAGAGTGTGAAACACACAAATGGCCAAGTATATTGGCATATGATGAAATGAACATTCACGTAAAATGGGGTGAGTAATTATGAAGAGCAATTGTGCTAATGTTAATGAATGTGGTGACAACATGATATGAGGCTAATGTAAAAGATGAGAACAATCTCAAATGAGCCTAAGTAATTGTTACCAAAACGTACTCACCTATGAGAGTGTAAAGTTAATGAAGAGACCAGTCTCTATGAACACTCTAATGAAAGTATTGAGATTAACACACTTAATACTAATGATGAGATGAGAAATCATATATTGAGCTATGATGTCCTCATACTAGAAGCCAGCTTTCATGACGTATGAGTTGAACGTAATGGAACTTTATACTGAGCATCGATAGACTAGCTATGAGCGGTGATGCCTTATTTCAGGAAGGGCAGAGGTTCATGTAACTCTCATGAGATGAGACTGTCCGGCTTGCCGGGTATGGGTCCCTTATATCTCCTGGTCTTCGAACCTATACTGCCAATATAGGGATCTGGCGGGGTTAAATTCCTATGTACGCTAGCATGTTTTGGGTCACCTTGGCCGGTGATTCCACCTCTTTTTGGTGTGGGGGAGACACTGGATTTCATGATGCTCACATGATCTATGTCGGTTAAAGTTAAAGTTCCCAATGAATGAATGAGGCCAGCCTCAAATGATGCACATAATGAAATGAACGATACCAAAGGTGTTAGGATAGGATAATCAAGAGGTGAGCTAGACTCAAGTAATGACACTAGGTTATTCTTGATCATTGCACAACAAACCCGATGAAAGTCTTAAACTACATCCTAGGTATAGCTGGTGTTCACACTAGCCTATGAATGAAATGAAATGAAGTACGTATGAATGAATGAAGCAGACTCTGTGTTTGCTAATGAAGACTCCCTAGTTGAGGTCCCATATGTTGAGCCCTCATTTTGGGAAGTCTTAATGCCAAGTCCATGATTCCAAGGTCTCATGGCATATGAATGAATGTTATAAAAGATGTTATGTGTTGTATGCTATATGATATGTGTTATGTGTAAGATGTTATGTGCTCTGTGCAATAGGATAAGTATGATGATGCATGTTACTCTCATGGCATGACTTTTCTAATCCAAATTTGGAAAGCTCACTGACTTTCCTAATCCAAATTTGGAAAGTTCACTAACTTTCCTAATCCCAATTTGGCAAGTCCACTGACTTGACTTTCCATAATCATGTTGTTAGAAAAGAGCTATCCTTTCTCATGAATGTCCTTGGTATAAGTGCTTACATATACCCATACTTAGTACAAGTGTGTACTAACCCTATACAACTCTACAATTTTAGGTGCAGGTACAGGAGGACGCTAGAGCGTACAGGTTGACGTTGCAGCAATCCGGACGTGGAGCTTTCATCCAGACTTGGTAGGCCCTCATGCTTTTGAGGATGTCTACCGTTACTATCTAACTTAGATATAGGCTTTAGCTAGTGGAGCATGTTCGACTAGTGTTTCTTTCCGTTTTTATTTCAGACACTGTATTGGTGCCATTTTGGCAATTATACATTTATTACAGTATTGCACTATTTCTTTCATTTGATTATCTCTATATTATATGGTTGATTTGTGAACGCGCATGATGTTAAGTTTAAAATGTTTAGCATGAAATAAGAAAACAAAAAGTTTAAATTTTCCGCTAAAATGAACCTAGATGAAGTAAGAATGACATAAGTAAGCTTGTCTGCGACCTCTGAGAGGTCAACGACGCCAGTCTCGTCTGGGGTCTAGATTCCGGTCGTGACAAAGTTGGTATTAGAGCACTAGGTTAAATATTGAGAATAATGAGTTCACATCAACCACATTGAGTAGTTTCTAAGTCATGGTAGTGAAGTGCACCACTATCCTAAATTAGAGACTGCATAATGCGTAGGAAAATTTCCCTTCTTCTGATCTTATCGTGCTTTTCCTAATATCTGATTTCTTGGTGTTATGAGCGTGTCTAACATCAATTCTTATTGTTTTCAGAGAATGAATATTAGGAGGAACGTTGGTCAGAGAAGAGGAGGAGCAGCTGCTGGGAACAATAAGGTTCCACCCCAGGCTCCAGCTGAAGGAGTGTCCATGCCGGTTAACCCAGTTGGGTTGACTGATGCGAAGGTGCGGTCATCCCTGGCCTAGATGGCACAGGCCATCACTATGCAGGCCCAGGCTATGAATGCCCAGGTCAACCGGCAGAATGTTTAGAGGGAGAACCCACCGGTACGTAGCATGGCTTATAGGCTGCGAGACTTTACGAGGATGAATCCTCCTATTTTCACAGGGTACAAGACTTCAGAGGATCCCCAGGAGTTTGTGGACGAGGTTCATAATGGCTATGGGGCCCACAGATACTGAGAAGGCTGAGCTGGTTTCCTATCAGCTCAAGCATGTTGCACAGACTTGGATGTGGCAGGATAGCCGAGCGTTGGGTGGAGTTCTGGTCACTTGGGAGCTGTTTAAGACAGCCTTCCTGGAGAGATTCTTTCCTAGGGAGATGAGGGAGGCAATGGTTGAGGAGTTTATCAACCTAAAGTAGGGATCCATGATAGTCAGGGAGTATTCCCTGAAGTTTGTTAAACTATCCAGGTATGCTATTTTCCTTAGTATCTAACAGCAAGGATGAGATGAGTACTGAAGTTTGTTAAATTATTCAGGTATGCTACTTCCCTTGTATCTAACAGCAGGGATGAGATGAGCAGGTTTCTTACAGGAATCAATGGAGATCTGGAGGAGGAGTGTCGGTCTGCAATGCTCCATGATAATATGGACCTCTCCAGGTTGATGGTGCATGTCCAACAGGTAGAGGACATCTGCAAAAAGAGGGGTATTCGTGATGCTTGGAGTCCTAAGTCTCAAGATCAGGCAGATCCCAGCCATGGAGGCCACAGAAACAATTTTGGCGTCCGTGAACAGCCCAGGTTCAAGAAGGGGCAACAGTGTTCTGGGAACTCTAATTCTCAGAGGAGTACAACACCTAGAGGAGGCAGACCTGAGCCCAATAAGGGCAATGGAGGTGAGATGCATGTCCCAAAAAGAACTGTGCTAAGTGTGGCCGTGCTTACAGTGGAGAGTGCAGACAGGGTACTAATGCCTGCTTCGGTTGCGGTAAGAGTGGGCACATGGTTAGAGACTGCCCACAAAACAGAGGTCTGGCTGGAGGTAATGCTCAGCCTAGGCCTAATCCACAGGGTGCAGCAGTAGCCGAGCCTCCTAAGAGGAACAGGTTCTATGCCCTGAAGGGCAGGGAGGAGCAGGAGAAGTCCGCTGATGTGGTCACAGGTATACTGCAAGTATTCTCAACTTCTGTTTAGGCTTTACTTGATCCAGGGTCTACGCTTTCCTTTATAACTCCTTTGCTTGCTCTCACTTTTGAGATATTGCCTGAAGTTTTGCATGATCCTATAGTGGTTAGTACACCTTTAGCAGAAAATGTAAGAACTGATAGAGTATAAAAGGATTGCCCAATAGTTGTAAGTGGTAAGACTATGTGTGCAGACTTGGTTGAGTTACCCATGCATGATTTTGATGTTATTTTTGGCATGGACTGGCTTCACAGTTGTTATGCTTGTTTGGACTATCGTAGTAGAGTGGTGAGATTTCATTTCCCCGATGAAGAGGAGCTAGTCTGGGAGGGGTACAACTCGAGTCATCCTAACCCCTTGATTTCGAACCTTAAGGCCAATAAAATGATGTCCAAGGGGTTATTGTGTCATCTTGTGAGTGTTAATGATTTAGATCATGATATTCCTTCCATAGACTCAGTGCTTGTAGTGAATGAGTTCCTAGATGTATTTCCTGATGATTTGCCTGGAGTCCCTCCCTCTCGAGAGATTGATTTTGGTATAGACATAGAACTCGATACTAAACCAATTTCAGTTCCTCCTTACAGAATGACTCCAGCTAAACTCAAAGAGTTAAAGCTGCAGTTAAAAGATCTCACTGATAAGGGTTTCATTCAGTCGAGCATATCACCTTGGGGCGCTCCAGTGTTGTTTGTGAAAAAGAAAGATGGAACCCATAGAATGTGTATCGATTATCGGCAGCTCAACAAAGTCACTATAAAGAGTAAGTATCCACTTCCCAGAATAGATGATTTGTTCAATCAGCTCCAAGGGTCTAGTTTCTTCTCTAAGATTGATCTTCGTTCAGGGTATCATCAGCTTAGGGTTAGGGATGGAGATATCCCAAAGACAGCCTTTCGTACCCGTTATGGTCATTATGAGTTCTTAGTCATGTCATTTGGTCTTACGAATGCACCTGCTGCATTTATGGACCTCATGAACCGGGTCTTCCGTGAATACCTTGACTCTTTCGTCATAGTATTCATTGATGACATTCTCATCTACTCTAGGACCAAGGAAGAGCATGAACAACATTTGAGACTAACCTTGCAAGTAGTTAGACAACATCAGTTGTACGCCAAATTTAGCAAGTGTGAATTTTTGCTTAGATCAGTGACCTTCATGGGTCATGTTGTGTCCGATAAGGGCGTGGAGGTGGATCCCAGGTAGACTGAGGCTGTGAAGAACTGGCCAAAGCCTCTTACTCCCACTGACATCCATAGCTTTCTGGGATTGGCTGGTTACTACCGCAGGTTTGTGGAGGGATTTTCTTCCATTGCTGCCCCATTGACAACTTTAACTAAGAAGAAAGACAAGTTTGAATGGACGGAGACTTGTGAGAAGAGTTTCCAGGAGCTCAAGGACAGACTCACTTCAGCCCCGGTGCTTACTTTGCCTAAGTGTGGTGAGAATTACACTGTTTATTGTGATGCATCTAGGGTTGGTTTGGGTTGTGTTCTTATGCAGGTTGGTAAGATGATAGCTTATGCGTCCAGACAGCTCAAGGTTCATGAGAAGAATTATCCCACTCATGACCTGGAGTTGGCAGCTGTGGTGTTTGCACTGAAGCTGTGGAGGCACTACTTGTATGGAGTGCATGTGGATGTGTTCACAGACCACAAGAGTTTCCAGTACGTGTTCACACAGAGGGAGTTGAATCTACTTCAGCGGAGATGGTTGGAGCTGTTGAAGGATTATGACATGAATGTTCACTACCATCGAGGTAAGGCTAACGTTGTAGCTGATGCTTTGAGCAGGATGAGCATGGGAAGTACAGCCCACATTGAGGATGAGAAGAGGGAGTTGGTGAAAGATGCACAGACTGGCCAGACTGGGTGTGCGATTGGTTGACTCTACTAGTAGGGGTGTTTCAGTTGATCCTAGTTCTGAATTATCCTTGGTAGTTGAAGTCAAGCAGGGTCAGCATCTAGATCCTGTGTTGATGTAGTTGAAGGACTCAGTGTTGATAAAGATGAATGAGTCTTTTGCTTTGGGAGGTGATGGCATACTTAGGTATCAGGACAGGTTGTGTGTACCAGATGTGGGTGATTTGCAGACCAGGATTGTTGTAGAGGCCTATGGTTCCAAATATTCCATACATCCAGGTTCCACCAAGATGTATCATGATCTTAAGCAGATTTATTGGTGGGATAGAATGAAGAAGGACATTGCAGAATATGTGGCCAAGTGTCCTAATTGTCAGCAGGTTAAGGCAGAACATCTTAAGCCTGGCGGTCTGACTCAGATTATTGAGGTACCGACTTGGAAGTGGGATGCCATTAATATGGACTTCGTGGTCGGTCTTCCGAGGAATAGGAGGCAGCATGACTCCATATGGGTTATTGTGGACAGATTGACTAAGTCTACCCACTTTATCCCTGTGAAATCTACTTACAAAGCCGAGGATTATGCGAGACTCTACATTGATGATTGTGAGATGGCATGGGATTCCTTTGTCTATCATTTCAGATAGAGGAGCTCAGTTTACTTCACATTTCTGGAGATCTTTCCAGAAGAGCTTGGGCACGCAGGTAAAGCTTAGTACTGCCTTTCATCCTCAGACTGATGGGCAGGCAGAGCGCACCATTCAGACATTGGAGGACATGTTGAGAGCCTGTGTGATTGACTTCAGAGGTAGCTGGGATGACCATCTGCCTTTGATAGAGTTCTCGTATAATAATAGCTATCACTCCAGTATTGGGATGTCACCGTTTGAGGCACTGTATGGTAGGAGGTGTAGATCTCCAGTTGGGTGGTTCGAGGTTGGAGAGTCATCCATTTTGCGTCCAGAGATCATTCATGAGGCCTTAGAGAAGGTCAGAGTGATTAGGGACAGGTTGGCTACTGCTTACAGTCGGCAGAAGTCATATGCTGATAACAGAAAATGGCCCTTAGAGTTTGATGTTGGTGACCAGGTCTATCTGAAGATATCACCTATGAAGTGCCTGATGAGGTTTGGCAGGAAGAGGAAGTTGAGTTCGAGGTATGTTGGGCCATACGAGATCCAACATCGTGTGGGTGAGGTGGCGTATGAGTTGGCATTGCCTGCGGAGCTAGCTTCTGTCCATCCAGTCTTTTATGTATCCATATTAAAGAAGTGCCTAGGTGATCCAACATCGATTCTACCTGCGAAAGGTTTGGGGGTCGATGAAGACTTGTCCTATGAGGAGGTACATGTTGAGATCTTAGACAAACAAATCAAGCGGCTGAGGAACAATTAGATTGCCACAGTGAAGGTATTATGGAGAAATCATCTTGTTGAGGGTGCTACGTGGGAGGCTGAGGCCTACATGAGATCCCGTTACCCTCATCTTTTCAGCTCTTGAGGTTAGACTTCTTACTCTTAAGTCTAAGTTTCCTTATCTCTTCATATTTTGTTGTTATTGCTTGACTGTGCATAGTGATTATGTTATGATCTGACTGGCATTACTCTATATAGTGGTAGTGTCATTCGAGGACGAATGTTCCTAAGCGGGGGATAATGTAACAACCCTAAAAATGAATAAGATAAGAAATGCTTAATGTGTCAAGAATGCCTACGATTAGACCAGGGTTCACACGGATTGATGCGCGTAGAACCAGACCTCGGAACCCTTGATACAGCCAAGCCAACTAACTTGGGGAGTTAGTTGAGCTTGGAAAGGTTGGGACCAACCATGTAGGGCTCTCGAATACGAAGATTTACTCGAAGGAGTCTTTACCGGACTTAAAAAGAGGAAATCTTATGTTTTGAGAGTCTAGGGGTAAATGGTCTTTTACTAGGCTAAGGGTAGTATCATAATTATCCTAAATATATAATTAATTAATTAATTAATAAGGTGGAGGGGCAAATTTGGGACAGAGAGACCAAATGGAGCTCTTGAAGTTAAGTCTTGCTCCACCCGGGTTCAAACCTAGGTGGGAGCAATGATTTAATGTGATTTTTTTTATTGGTGAATTAATTTAATAAATTAATAATTAATGGCTGATTTAAAAAGGAAAATCAGATTTTATTATTAATTATTATTTATTTATTAATTAATATGTTTTTATGACTAAGTCTCCTAGTTGACTAAGTCTAAACTACTTCACCTCTTTTAACTCTCTCTCACGCTCATCTCTCTCACGTTTCTCCATTTTTTTTCACGATTACTCACTGCCAAAACAACTAAAAGAACATAAAAATTACTAGAATTCCTCACACTTGAAGAACTCACACGAAAATATAAGAAAACAAGCTAAGTAAAAACGTTAGGCAAAGAGAGGGTTTTTCAGTCGAAAGTTTTGTGTTGAAAACTTGGCTTGGACGTGAGTTTTGGAGAGTTTTTGGGCAGCAACTTCATGTTTTGAACGTCAAAATAAGGTATGGGTTTTCTTCTCTCTTGGTCCCTTTCCCAAGAGACCCTTTAAGGTTCATATTGTTCATTCAAAAACTAGGATTGTTTCCCCTTTTGCATGCCCCTGTCACTAGCTCACAATGTATCGTAGGTTGGGTATGATTGCTGGTAGATTTAGGTATGTTATGATTTCGTGATGAACATGATTTTGATTGTATACTTGAAATCGTAGAAAAGACAACCATGTATTCAAAAGTTTGTGCAAGTGTGTGTATGTGTGAAAATGTTACTGTGAATGCACTGTGAATGAGGTTTCGATTTATGGTTTCAAGTTTGATATTGTTTTGGTTGTCATTTTACGTGTATAAATCTATGTAATCGTGATGTTCATTAAAATGGAGATTGGTCTGATTTGAGTGCCAACATTTTGGCTAAACGAATCCATGAAATACTCCCCCAAAAAGTAACAAACGATCCATGAATTGTCCTAAGTTTTCAAGTGAAAATAAGTTAATAAGATGATAAAGTTCCAGCCAAAAATACAATTTTAGTTCAGGCTAAAGTTTAATGAAGAAATCTGGAAATTTAATGAATTTTAAAGGGGTGAGGCCACCAGGATTCGAACCTGTGACCTCACCCGTGTGGTAATTTAAATTCGCAAAAAAAAAGAAAGGTGCTGGGGAGATTCGAACTGGGGTCTACTGGTTGAGAAAGGAGAGAGCAACAATTTAAAGAAATAAAATGGGAGGCGTGGGAATCGAACCCACGACCTCCACGCAGCGAATGAAAGAAGAAAAATTAAAGAAAAGAAAATGTGAGGCGTGGGAACCGAACCCACGACCTCAAGGATGGAAAGGAGAAGGGCAAATTAAATAAGAAAATAAATTGAGGCTGTGGGGGCTCGATCCCACAACCTCACTGCCAAACGCCTAACTAAGTAAACTTTAATTAAAAATAAAAATAAGGAGGTTGTGGGGGTTCGAACCCACAACCTCACAGCCCCTAGCGAAATTAAAAAAAAAAGAGGCTATGGGGGTTCGAACCCACAACCTCCCATTTTCAGCGAAATAAAGACTAAAATAAAAAGAGGCTGTTGGGGTTTGATCCCACAGCCTCTTGGTCTAGGCGAAATGGGACAACAAAGTTTTAATTGAAAAATAAAAGGGGTTGTGGGGGTTCGATCCCACAACCCTTCGGCTAAACAAAAGGGAAAATCCAAGGAGAAAAATAAAAATAGAATGTTGACGTTGGGGCTCGATCTAGGGTCCCAATGTCATGAAGACTAAAAATAAAGTCAAGGAAAAATGTAAGTATTGTCCAAGTGGTTCGAACTTGGGTTCCCTTGCCCAAATTTCCGTATTGATACATAAGCCATACGTGAATTAAATGTTCAAAAATAATGTCACCTACTTAGATCGAAATCAAGATCTTGGCATATATACAAATACATAAGTCTTGTACTAACTAGGAAGATATGAGTCACTTAACGAACTATGAATGAAGCCTCATGGCTTGTATGTATAGACCCATAAGTCTAGCATACGTTTAAAGATAAGTGAACCTAAGATGTATGTAATGAAATGAAGTAACCCTAGAAGGGTTAAGTACGAGTGTAAAACACACTAAATGGCCAAGTGCATTGGCATACGATGAAATGATTATTATGTAATGAAATGACGAAACCCTAGAAGGGTTAAGTAAGAGTGTGAAACACACAAATGACCAAGTATATTGGCATATGATGAAATGAACATTCACGTAAAATAAGGTGAGTAATTATGAAGAGCAATTGTGCTAATGTTAATGAATGTGGTGACAACATGATATGAGGCTAATGTAAAAGATGAGAACAATCTCAAATGAGCCTAAGTAATTGTTACCAAAACGTACTCACCTATGAGAGTGTAAAGTTAATGAAGAGACCAGTCTCTATGAACACTCTAATGAAAGTATTGAGATTAACACACTTAATACTAATGATGAGATGAGAAATCATCTATTGAGCTATGATGTACTCATACTAGTAGCCAGCTTTCATGACGTATGAGTTGAACGTAATGGAACTTTATACTGAGCATCGATAGACTAGCTATGAGCGGTGATGCCTTCTTTCGGGAAGGGCGGAGGTTCACGTAACTCTCATGAGATGAGACTGTCCGGCATGCCGGGTATGGGTCTCCTTATATCTCCTGGTCTTCGAACCTATACTGCCAATATAGGGATCTGGCGGGGTTAAATTCCCATGTACGCTAGCATATTTTGGGTCACCTTGGCCGTTGATTCCACCTCTTTTCGGTGTGGGGGAGACACTAGATTTCATGATGCTCACATGATCTATGTCGGTTAAAGTTAAAGTTCCCAATGAATGAATGAGGCCAGCCTCAAATGATGCACATAATGAAATGAACGATACCAAAGGTGTTAGGATAGGATAATCAAGAGGTGAGCTAGGCTCAAGTGATGACACTAGGTTATTCTTGATCATTGCACAGCAAACCCGATAAAAGTCTTAAACTACATCCTAGGTATAGCTGGTGTTCACACTAGCCTATGAATGAAATGAAATGAAGTACGTATGAATGAATGAGCAGACTCTGTGTTTGCTAATGAAGAATCCCTAGTTGAGGTCCCATATGTTGATCCCTCATTTTGGAAAGTCTTAATGCCAAGTCCATGATTCCAAGGTCTCATGGCATATGAATGAATGTTATAAAAGATGTTATGTGTTCCTTTTATGGTCTTTTAGTCTTTATGGTCTTTTTGGTGAGTACTCATTGATTCGAGGACAAGATCCACATGTTCCTTTTATGGTCTTTTAGTCTTTATTTCAAGTCTTGTATGGGATTAGTCCCTATGTTGTACTCCAAAAGTTATTAGATGTTTTAATAAGACATGTTGTAAAGTAAGATGTTTTAAAACTCTTCCGCTTGCTTGTTAATGAGAGTATTCTTCGTGTGTGAAGAACGTTTTAAATTCTTACTTATTTTTAGTATAGTATGCAATGAAAGATCCATGGGGATTGTATGAGACCTCCAAGAGGTCGAGTACGCCAGTTTCGGCTAGGGGGTACTCCCAGGTCGTTACAAACTTGGTATCAGAGCATAATGCTATAAAACGGTCTTAGGATGTCCCAAAACCACATCTAGTTTAGTCTTGTTCATAATGTGAAGCACTTTAAATTATGAATAGGAGGTTTTTGGGTGCTAATAAAGTTTCACTTCTTTATTCTTCTAATAGTGTGTAAGAGTTTTTGCTTTATGATGTCTTTCCCTTGTTCCTTATATGATGGTCCTTAGAGTGTGGCCTTTGAGAAGTTTGGGTTGAGGGAGAGCAAAAGGTTATATTTGACTTGATAGATGAGATATGGAAGGTTGTGATGATGACTTATGACGGAAATGAGGTTCTCAATGAGGGTGAGTATTGTTGGTAGAACCTGACTTGAATATGTTGTGTTTTCAAGTGGGTTGAAAGAGATGATGAAAGGTGGTGTTTGAAATATATAGGTGTGATGAGTAAGAAGGTTTAATGTTGTTGCTTCAATAGGTTTAGTTAATTGAAGATTTGGGTGAGAATGGTGTTGGTAAGGTTTATGGTTTCTTGGTGGAGAATCTTATAGTATGTTCATGTTGACCTTAGATGGGTTTATTCCAAGTTGGGGAGTATGGTGAATAGTAGGGGAGTATGGAGTAAGATATCCTTATCTTTTACTTATGTGCCTATTCAAGCCTAAAACTAAGAGTCCCTAGATCTTGGTTCATGTTGGAGTCTTTTGTGAAAAATAAGTTTCTAAATGTTCTCCTTAAGATATGCATGTTTTGGTTGAATTCTTACTAAATGAGAAAATGAGTTTTTATGCATTGTATTCCCCATGTTCATGTACATTTAGTATAGATTGTCTATTTGCTTCATGAGGTGAAATTGTGAATATGCCTAAATATTACATGAGTGACTTGTTGAGCATGCCTAATGTGTTATTGAGAAGTTACATGTTGAGCCTTTATGGTAGAATTGCTTTAAATGTGCCTTATTAAAATGTTGCATGATTATTCTTTGATGAGAAATTGCATGATGTGCTAAGTGATGTTTAAATGAGGATGAAGTAACTTGGAGATGGAAGTTCCTCCAATATCATGAGAAATGGTAAAGAATGATGCATAAGGAGTTGGTAGATGTAGCTCTACTTGCTTGAAATGCATGAAGTTGTTTGAGGCTTTTATGTGGAGTGATGTTCCTTCTAATTATGTGTATGGTTTATGATATTGCATGCTTGCTTATTGGCTTTTGTTTTGGCCGTTTGCGTTTAAATGTTTTATTGTCATTCCAGGACGAATGTTGCCAAATGGGGGAGACTGTAACAACCCTAAAAATAAACTAAAATGGACTAGAGATTCACTTGTGTTTAATGGCTGTTAACTTGTTAATTTAATGAGTACATGAGTTTATAGGTCAATTTGATTGAGTTTGGAGACAAACGTCAAGGAAGGACCACGATGTTCGAGACTAGTCGTCTATGTGCTTGTGTATACCTATGTTTTTTATAGAAGTTAAGTGTGTTGTTTGAGGTCTAAGTCAGTGGTGATGACCCTAGAACCTAAATGATCATGTTTCGGGTTTAACATCCGCGTACGATTACCCTAAGGACCCACGAGGGTCCCTTGAGGAGGACCCCATCTCTTATCCAAGAAGCTCCCAGGCAGCATGGTTGACGGCTCCAAACGACAACTCGTGAATGCATCGATGTCCCATCAATCTTGGGTGTCGATCAGGCCTGCATGTTTTGAGCCTCCGACCAGAACCACGAACCGTATTGACGGGTTGTGGACCATGCCATGGTCCGTGGTCTGGTGGGCATCGTTTGAACCTGCAATTCTGCAGGTGGTTCGGTCAAGGCAGTGGTGAAATGGTAAATTCACCCTAAGTCTTTTTAAGTGCATGGATGGTTTTTTTAGTTGTATTTAGATATTTTAGGAGTATTAAAGTGATTAAACCCCTTTTTTAGACACTAACACCTAAATCAAAACCCTTCTCTCCTAAAGTTCTCTCCAAAAACCCCCATGGAAGCTCAAGGTCAAAAATGGAGCTAGGGTTGTGGATTTCTATGACTTTCTTCTTCAATTCTCTTAGGATTTCTTCTAATAAGGTATGGAAGTTCTTTATCTAAGGCTTTCTATCACCATAGAGACAATTTCGAAGTGATTTCAAAGTTTCAAAGTTTATGAAAAAGTTCAATTTTTATTCTAACTCAAGGGTTCCTGCATGAAACGATTTCAAATAATTAGATATGATATTATTGATGTTAAATTGAAGTTTTCCAATGAAAATCTCCATGAACCCGTAATCTTGTCAATTCCCTAAATTTGGCTTATGAAGTGGGTCTATTACTTATGATCTAATGTTGATGGAATTGTGATTATAATGAGTTATATAGTTGATTTGTATGGTTAATTATGCTATTACATTGTGAATTGTTAGAGATGTTAAGGAATGGTGATCTTTGCTATTGGAAAAGGGTAAATTGACCTAATTCCATTACTAATGTAAAATTGATATCGAATTGCTATTGTGTGGTATGTTCGACTTGTGGTGGCAGTATTGACTTGTTGTTCTTAATTTGATCGTGGCCTTGTCGGCATTATTATGTTAATTGCAGTAGTATCATGTTATGTTATATATGAAGGTATAATGTGAAGTTAGTTATGTGAAGTAATGTGACTATGTGTAAGGTGTTATGGTATATATGACTTATAAAGTGAAGGATGATGTGATGTATATGTGGTATTGTATAATGTGGATGTAATATGATGAAAGTATATTATATTCTAATGTTAAGGTGTAATGATGATGGATTGTGAAGAGTCTTAGATGATGATGTTGTGTCTTGATTGTAGATTTAGGTCCCTCTTCTTAATACATGAAAGCTTCTAGATTATGAACTCTCGGATTTGTTAGACTTAGGTTCCTACTACTTGAAGTATGAAAGTTATGTGAATGTGATCTCTTGACTTGGTAGTCTTAGGTACCCTTTTCTTGTATGTATGTGTGAATGAAAGTCTAGGATCGGTAGAAGTAAAGTGGTACCCTTCTAAGAATGACTAATGTGAAACCTTGAATATGAAAATAAGGTAAATAAAGAAGCCTTGATAGGTAGACCTAAATGGTGCCCTTCTTGAGTGGAATGATAAACTTAGACATAGGTTGACAGAACGGCATGAAACCATCTTTAAGAAAGTCATAAGAGCTATCCTAATGAACCATGATCTGTAGACCCTTGTGGATCCCTTCTTGGAAATGGTATTATGGGTAGGTAGGCCGAAGGATGGCGCCCTCTCTAATACACCTATGTGAATGAACTTACTCTATGAGAACCAAGGCAAAGCACCGAGTAGATATGCTTGTGGTAGTAGCTCTACATGCTGTGTGAGACTAGAGTACAAACAAGCCCTTGATCGCCCTTAACCACGTGCTTACATGGAATGTGTCCTAGTTCTACGTTTGGCAAGTAGAACACCTTCCACGGTGTGGGGTCTTGATGACACCGGATTCCATACCTATCTAGTATGGTCTATGTCGGTTAATGTCTATTCTGATCATGTGGGATATGCACCCTATTATTGGATAGGTTCTATAACGTGTAGGTAGTGGAATGGGACGCTATCTATATATGGTACGAGTAGGCTTTGAAGATAATAAATTGAGTTCCCTAGGTCTTACAAGACCGTTATGTGAATTCCCCTAATTGTATGATTGACTTATAAATGACTTAAGTAATTAAGGTATGTTCTCATAATGATAGTATGTTGAAGAGAAAAGCTCTTATCTAGAGTAGCTTTGGGGATCACTTAGGTGTGCTTGAAGAGGGTGCATGAACGGTCTCTTCATGTCTTACTTAGGTGGGTCTTAGAGTAGCCTTAGGTAGAGAGTCTAAATGATAAAAAGGCTTACTTGATAAATATGGAACTAAGTGTTATGTGGCAGAAAGGAAATATCCTCACTTTGGGTAGTCTTGAGGATCACCTAGGTGCGTGTGAATGTGTTGTATGGGAGACCGCTTCATATCTTAGTTAGGTGGGTCTTAGGATAACCTTTGTTAGGGGGTCTAAATGCTTAAATGGTTTCTAAGTGTTTATGGTCATACCTTGTGGATTATTTGGATATTGTCTTATAAATAAATGTTGACTTGTTTTATGTTTCTCAAACTCTTATGATGAAGGTTTTTATCAAAATGTTATGAAAGCATGTTTCAATAATAAATGTCCTTTTTTCATGGTTTTTGCATGACTTCCATGCTTAGTTCTTGATGTTCTAACCCTTCTTTTCCCTTTTTGACGAAAGTGTAGGTATTGGAGATATGGTATGCTATGGATGATGGATAGGTTCTAAGGGTTGGAAATGAAGTTTTGGTGAGTGCTCATTGATTCTAGGACAATACCCACATGTTCCTTATATGACCTTTTAGTCTTTATTTCAAGTCTTATATGGGCTTAGTCTCTATGTTATACTCCAAAAGTTATTAGATGGTTTAATGAGACATGTTGTAAAGTTATATATTTTAAAAGTCTTCCGTTTGCCTATTAATGAAAGTATTCTTCATGTTAAAAGAAAATTTTAATTTCTTACTTATTTTGAGTGTCGTATGCAAAAAAGATCCATGTGGCTTGTATGAGACCTCCGAGAGGTTGAATACGTCAGTTTCGGCTAGGACGTACTCTCAGGTCGTTACAAGCTTGGGGTTACTTAAGGTGAAAGCTTAATGTGATGAAATGGTTTATAAGTTGATTATGTTCTAATGTGATGAAATGAAATGTATGTTGGTTATGTTTGTATTTTATGCCCCTTATACTTACGTTCATGCATTTTTCTTAAATTGGCATATACCATGACTTTCAAATAAAATGTCCTTTTAAAGCATGGTTTTTGCATGACTATCATACTAAGTAAATTTAATATGCTAACCCATATTATTCTATTTTCGACAAAGTGTAGGGATTGGCACTCAATTTGATTGCCCTCATTGCTAAAGGCTTCGATTGAGTTCTTCCAAGACTAGTGGTATGTCCTCAAGGATTCGAGGACAAGTACTTTGATGTTTCATTTCTTTCATGTAATAGACATTTGTTAGACTTTCAATTGTAAAGGGCCCAGACCTACTTTTGTTTCATGATATTGTTTTGGATGGCCATGTGAGACTGGTAGACCCCAATTCAGCGATTCACTAAGTGAGGACGGTATCTCATCGAATATTCAAGAATCTCTTCCCCATCTTTGTGGTCCATAGGGTGAACTAAATGGTGCTCGCCGAATGGGTTCAATGGATCGCCAATAACATTTTCTTCTCGCTCAATATCTTGTGCCTATAAACTTAACACACATTATTTAAAACACTTAACACTTGGGTGGCCTCCCAAGAAGCATCTTATTTAACGTTATGGCACGATGTGGGAATCCTTTAAAGAATCTTCCAAGTACACCACCTTTATCAAAGAAATCTCTTGGCACTCGCAAACGTATAACATCAAGCATTCCCATTCACCTTAAATGCAGGTCCTTCAGGACCTTCAACTTTGATGGCAAAATTTGTGAACACTCGTGTCACTCTAAACGGTCCTGACCATTTGGACTTGAGATTTCCTCAAAAGAGTCTAAGTCGAGAGTTGTATAGTAACACCCAATCTCCCACTCTGACACCCTCTTAAGGATTTTAGCATCATTCAATTTCTTCATCTTTTCCTTGTAAAGGGCCGAACTTTTCATAATCTTTTAAACCTAAATTATATCCTTTGAAGTGGTTGTCCAATCTAGACTTAAAACCTTCAATGTGCACAAAGCTTTGTGTTCGAATTCAACTGGCAGATGGAAAGACTTCCTGAAAAATGAGGGATATGGAGACATACCCGATTGGTATTTTTTATGTTGTACAATACACCCATAATACACCATCAAGCTTCAGAGACCAATCAGTCCTATTAACATTCAGTTTCTTGGCCAAGATGCTTTTGATCTCCCAGTTTGACACCTCAACTTTGCCGCTCGTTTAGGGATGATACAGAGTTGCTACTTTGTGTTTCACTCCATACTTACTCAATGCGGTTAAGAACCACTTGTTGCAAAAATTAGGACCCCCCGTCACTAGTAATAGCTCGAGGAGTACCAAATCTCGCAAAGATGTAGTGTTTCAAGAATTAAACAACACTTTTCCCTTCATTGCTTGGAAGTGCAACATCCTCCACCCATTTAGAGACATTTCTACAGACACCAAGATATACTTAGTACCAAACGAACTCACAAATGGACCCATAAAATGTATTCCCCACACATCAAATATCTCAACTTCTAAAATAGGCATAAAAGGAAACTCATGTATTTTGGACACTCCACCTTGTGTCTCATTATAAGTAGTCTTGAGGATCATTTAGACATGCTTAGAAAGGGTGTATAAGCGGTCTCTCTTTGTATTACTTAATTGAGTCTTAGGATAGATTTTAGTGGAGGAATTACATGCTAGAATGTGTCTAAGGTGAAATTGAGAGAGTTCACTGTAACAGTGAAGGAGTTCACTGTAACAGTGAGTTAGTTCACTGTAAAGTATCTCCAAAAATGTGATAAATTGATTGAGTGATTTCTTATGTGTTTCTAAGGTGTTAAGTGTTGTTCTTATGCTATTATTATGATATTTAAATCAAAAGATTCATATTTCCAATAAATGTCCATTTTTATGATTTTTATGCATTAAGTCATACTTAGTACATGTGTTTGTACTAATTCCATATATATTTCTATCTCTATAGTGGTTGGTAGGTTAAGAGAATCAGGAAGCAAGGCTTAGATTATAGCATCATTCAAGTGAAGTTGAAGTATGTCCTCTCTTGATTCGAGGGCATAGCTATCTTAGGTTTCTTTTATCTTGAAGTATTGTAATAGACTAAGTATTTCTATATTTGGATGTATGAGCCGTGTCCCAAGTATTCTCATGTCTAAGCTTTGATGAGATTGAGTCTTAGTATTTCCTATGATTTCTAGTGAAAGATGTTATTAAAGATATTCTAATGTTTTGTGAAATGTTTTAATTCCGCGCTACTTTTTATTATGTATATGCGATGAACGATATGAAAGGGATTGTACAAGACCTGGGAGAGGTCAAGTAAGCCGGTTTCGACCTAAGAATACCCTAACTTCTAGGGTATAGGTGCGGGTCGTGACATTCATTTGAGTACTAAAGATTGTATAGCCTAAGCTATATGTGGCTTTATTACATTGATGTATGTGATATGCCCAATTGATACACTCTTGTTTTAGATGGATATGAGATGAGACACTCTTTTAAGACTATGTTAAGTATATTATATATCTATGTGCAATAAAAGTAGAAGACTATGTAATCTTCTTATACGAGGGGTCTATGTAAACCTCAAGATAGATATAGAAAACATTTAAATTTTCCGCATTTTTTAACCTATGAATGTAATGATGTAAACTAGGAGGCTAGTCATAGTCCTCTCCGAGGACGACGACACATGTTACGTCTAGGGGGTGCTCCCCGGATGTGTCAGTTTATGCATTATGAGTGTGTGGTGGTTGATTCGGTATCACTTATGGTTGTAGCCAATATTGATTTAGAATGGTTATCTCAGTTATGTGAGAAAGTATTTTTCATGGTTGTTGTGTTATGGTTTAGAGGGTTTTGGTTCATAATGGATTCATGTGTTAGTCTGTGGTTTGGTACAATTCCTGATTTGTGGGTTTGCCAAAGTTTCATTTAAAAGTTCAGTTCTTAGTATGTGATCTTGATTGAATGTTCTTAAGGACGACTTTACATGGAGAGATGAACACCGACTAATAGATCATAACTCAAGCTTTTTCTTATTTTGGCTATTTTTATTTCTTCTTTCTTATATTCGAGGACGAACATGGTTTTTATTGGTGGATAATGTAATAATCCGGAAGGTCATTTTTTTGGAAATTTGTATAAAAGATTATTATTTCACCCCTCTCAATAGTTTTCTTGAGTATCTTTAGATAAGTTTGTGAAGTTGGTTATAAATTTTAAAGTATTTGGTTACCTATTGTGAATTAATTAACATGTAATAGTTAGATAATTAATTTAGTTGGTGGTTAGCGGGTCAAGTCCATATTATAAGTAATACCCTATCCTACTTAGCCCATGTAAAATTAAATAAATCATACTTAAGGTAATTAATATTATTATTTTTCGTCTAGCACAAAAGGACAAAATTAGTTGCGGCTAAATTTTTTAAAGAGATCTTTTGTTCAGGTAATGTAATCATCATTATCGTCTGATTTTTTTATATTTGTATATATGGGTAAGAACATAGTGTGATTGTGAATTAAAGTTATGTGAAAAGTAAGTTAATTTGAATTGCAAGTGGGAATTGATATACATATTCTAATGTACTATTTTGCATTGGAGAAACAAATACCTTCATGTCATATGGATGTAATCATTTGACAATGAATGGATGGTCCTATAATTACTAATGATTGAATAATTAGATGTATTTTGACATTGAATTCAAAATCTGCACATTTAGTTTCTTAGACTTAAGTTACTGATGTAGTAACTTGACGTTTGGTTCTATTTTAATTATTTAGTTATCATTATTATCATTAAATATTTTTTATTGTTATCACATAATGATTCAAGTTTTGATATATAAAGATAGAGAATTAAATTTTTTATATTTGAAGGGATTGAGACTTAAACCTAGGCTTGAAAATTGAAAAAAATTAGAGTTGACATGTTAGCAAGATAAACAACTTGATTATAGATTTGGATAAGTTTTTGATTCTAGACCTGACTTATAGTAATATGAGTGTTGTTAGTTTCGAAATCTTATTGTAATTATTAATGTGAATAGATTGCTTTGAGTTGAAGTACAACGAAAAGGGAAGTCCCGGAGTCATTGTTCGACTATTTGACGCAGGTGAATTTCTAAACCCTTGTTAAGTGTATCAACTTTGTGTATTTCCTTGTGGTATGTGTTTGGGAGTAATGGGACTTGGTGAAGGGTTGACTTATCCACCTTGATTAATTCTAATAATGAAAAGGGATACTAAAAGGCAATGCGATAAATTGTTTGTGTTTGATGGGTTGAGAATGGTACAAGTACCAGTGTTATAAAGACAAAGTTTATTACTATAGAATGTGGATTGTAATTCAAGAATGCCAAAGCATATGGACATTAGCTGATATGTTATTGACTTGATTTATTATGTGTGATTAAGTTCTTTACTGACCCCGTATTATTGTGATAATTGAGGTGATTATATGTCTTAGCGACATTTGATTTATTGAGATGTTGCATCATCCCCTTTATTTGATATCATATTGTGCACACGCATTGAAATGATATTGGGTATGAGTAAAGGTCCAACACGTGGAGATCGTCCGTGTTGGGATCGAGTTATGATTATGTATTCTATTGGTGGTTAGAAGGTACTTGATATTTGGTTACCTCTATTTGATGAACTTGATCTTGTGTGTTATTGATATTGTGAGTTCCTTTTTGTGGAGGTTGTAATTGATGAATATTGAGCTTGTTGTTGAAAATATGAGATTGTTAGAATATTGTTGTTGAGATATGTGCTTGTAAATGGTGAACTTTAGGTTGGGCTGGTTTTGTGAAGGTTTGGTTGGTGTGTAAGGAGTACCCATATTTTTCCCCTTAGCTTATGTTTAGAGGTTTACTTGCTGAGTACCGCGTGGTTTGGTACTCACCCCTTGCTTCTACAATTTTTTGTAGGTTACTAGCCTGGACCTTTGTGATATTTTCTCTTCTCCTTGTTTGAGGCTTCTAATTGAGATTTGTGAGGTAGTTGTTTGTCATTTTGGCATACCTTCTTACTCCTAGTTATGATCTTGTTCTACTCTAGGAACAATGTCGTAAGAGACTCGTACCTTTCTTTTGATTCATTTGTAATACTTTACAGGCTTGTACACGTGATAATACGATTTGGGGGGTATTTTTGAGTTTAGTATTAAATTTCGCATTTTATTGCAATGGTTGAGTTTTAGGCTGACTTGTCTTGGTGGATAAGACGAGTGTCATTACATCTATTTTTAGGTCGTGACATCTATTTAATAATATACATCAATATTATATCATATTTAAAAATAATTAAATATTCGATAGATTTGATTGATGAATTTATATGATTGATAATTCGTTAATTATAAATGTTATAATATATAAATAAAAATATTATAATAAAAAATAAAATAGAGCGTGTGAATAGTAGTTCTCCAAATTTGAAGAACTACTATTCCCCTCTTGATAATTGAAGACTAGCCGGTGAAATAGCGAGTGGTTGGAGAGATAATTCTCTATTTTACTCTTCAAATAGAGAATGGAGAGTGAAATAGAGAAAGGTTCGAGATGGTCACATTATAATATGACAAATAAAATTATGATTTTTCTATTAAAAACATAATTATGTAACTTTGATGGATGATTGTCATAATTATATTTCAATTTATGAAATTCATTTTATGATAAATTTTTATAGAAAGTATATAAATAGCAAACCATATATACTATTTCAAAACCAAATATTTTTGTGAAAGTCATAATTATATTTTCATTTATGAAATTTATCCTATGATGTAACTTTTATAGAAAATATATAAAGAGCAAACTATATATATTATTCCAAAAACCAAATATTTTTGTGAAAGATAAATAAAACAAATCACAATTGTTATATTGTGTTCACACTTTATATTATCTCAAAGTTTCCTCCCTTTTAAAATTTTTAGTTATTACATTTTACAGTATCCGATTCTATGTATCTCACATATTAAACCAAGTTTTTCACCTATATAAACATATCATTCACTATGAATTGATGAATTTTATCACAGTCTCTTCTTATCAATTAAAGTGTGTAGATCTCACTCTCTCTCTCTCTCATATATACTCTCTTAGTTCTATTTTATTATCTTCATATATAAATTAATTCAATAAATCATAAATCAAAGATTAGAAAAGAAAAGACAATATCAGAGAGCAGAAAAATAGCAAAGATAAATGACACATTCAGCGAAAGCAGATGTTTGAGAATCATCAATGTGCCAACAAAGATTAGAAAAGAAAAGACAATATCAGAGATTAGTCGTGGAACAAACTCAACGTCTTGAAGCGTAAGATTATTAATTTATTAAAAAATATAAAGAACTTGAGCATTCATATATATGTTCATATTTTTGTCTTGTTAGGTTACATAGATAATTTCATTTTCTAAGAGGGATGAGTGGTAAAATCAAAACTAATTAGTGATATAATAATTTATTTTCTATATGTGTGTTTTTCACATTAATTTAGGTTTAATTGTTCTTAATTTCATGTGTTGCTTTTTCCTTTTGTTTTCATAGCCCCGTTGATATTTAGTTAACGATATGTACTTTTAATTTTTCTATTAAATTTTATTTTTGGTTTCTTTGTAGAAATGATTCAAAGATAATTTATTTTGATGGATCATCTACCATAAATATATATATATATATATATATATATATATATATATATATATATATATATATACCTTTAATTAATTAATCTATTTCTTCGTGATCACTCGTTAGTTTCTAAGCATAAAGACGTGAGTTTTATTCAAGTTAAATATCTTTCTCATTTTAAATTAAAAATAAACTTCTTTCTAATGGTTGGTTCTCAATGTAATTTTATGAACTCGACTAATCCCGATTCACATCAAAAAGTCTCACATTAGGTTTTCACTAATCAAGATTTGAATTAAAATAATTTAGTTCAAGTCCAACATAATCTAGATATGTGTCGAAAAGTTCAACTTTGGGGATCGAGTTATTCATATATGCAATGAAAAGTCTAACTTTTTGAGTAAAATGCTCCCTACCAAAGATGATGACTCCAAAGAAGAGAGAAATCATGATCCCTAGGATTAACAATGGGAATGAAGTCAATTTTTTAATGAAAGGTTCTTTAGCAATGATGATTTAATTTGGTAATACAAAATTTGAGACCCTAGCTAATGACAAAGAAATACTTATCAATCAATCATGTCTTTTATGATGCGTACAGTCTTATTTATTATTTTCTTATTAGGTTTAATTTTTAAAAAAACTGGTTCAATAATTGTTGTTATTTTCTTGTATTCTTAAATGAAGATTCTCCAATGCATGTTCACATCCAAATGAGAATCAGAAAAATAGAGTGAGTAGAGAAATAGGGCTTGATACAGAGCAGAACGTGGTTCGATTTCAAAGCAAAAGTACTTGAATAGAGGTAATTTTAATTAGAGCGTCCTTTCTATAATGCATCAATTTGTTTTTCATTAAATGTATCAATACATAAGAAATAAATTACTAATTGAAAGTTGGGTAGACTCCATGGTGTGGCTAATGAATCTTTTGTGTTAGGCCACAAATTGTTTCTCCAAATTTTGTTACATTTTTCGAATGTGTGATTTATACAACAATTACTTCCTCTATTAAGAATTATTATATTTGCTTCGTATTTTGTTTTTATGTTTTCTTTCCTTCATGTACAATTAAATATTTTACTTACGATTTCTTTTTTCAATTTTAACATACTTTTTGTTGACTACTTATTTATTTATTTTTCTCATTGAATTGATCAATATATTTGAAAGTAAGTCCTTTTGTCTCATCAATATATGAATCTTATTAAGGAAGTTTATGTCTTAATTAAACTATTTTCATTCGATGTATATTTCAATTTAGTTGTAGCTCATTAAATCTAATTATAGAAACATGCATAATAATTTGAAATATATGAACTTCCTAGAAAGTATCAAACCTTAGCAAAAAAAATTCTAAAATGTCAAAAAACAATATTTCTACTAGAGATCTAGACCATTAAAATCGATCAAAATTTGGCCTTTACAACTAGGAACTAACAATTTTTTTCTGACTCATTAAAAAATAAAAAAAAGATATTTGAATACTAAATGGGAGATTTGAACTATGTCCAGAATAATAGAATAAGCAAATGAGTAATAATTAAACATATTACAGAAATATGATGATAATGGTATGTTGCTAAGTATGTTATATGATTACTTAGTATAGTAAATAACTTAAGAATTGCTAATATTTTTTTTTATTTTGCAGCAAGAAAGCATATCAAATGTCATTCCTAGAAGTTCAAATATGGCACCACCAAAATGTTCTCTCGGAAATATAAGTGGATCTTCTGCTGCATATCATCAAAATAATAATGCTAGTGATAATATATTCTCACTAATGTCTCCATCACCACAAGAAAATTATGGATTTCATAATCATCACAATAATAGGGAGAAATCAATTATTTTTGGGATACTTATTGCAACATTAAATGAAATAACAGAACTATTAAAATTCGATATCCCAATTTCATCAAGTAGTAATGAATGTTTATTTAACTGGGAGGAAATATTTTCAAATTCAAATCAGCCTGGTGAATCACCGACTACTCGATTTGAATTATCCAAGGTTACTGGAGTGGTGCCAATGAATGTAATTGAGTTGATCCAAAATTTTCTTGATCCGGTAAGTCTCCTTAGATACTTTCATATTATATATTATGACTGCTATATATTATCTACTTGTGCTTAAATTGATATATTCCAGTATTATAATTAATGAAACGCTTGCTTCATTTTATCTTTTAGATGGAATTTAGATGAATAATTTGTTTAATTAGCTATATATGATCCTAGTTGGTTAAATTGATTTTGAAGAATAATTATTGTATTTATTGTTAAATCATAAATCATATTCTCAAAAGTATTCAATTTCTTATATGCAAATAAAATGGATGAACATATTTCCTACTTTGTCACGAAAGTTAGGACTGTTGAAGTACTTGATTCGGGAGATTTAAGAGGCTCTTTAAAATTGGTAAATTTATATAACACCATTTTTTATTTGTTTCCTCTATATTAAAAAATAAATATTAAAATTCTTTCATTAATATGAATATTTTTATTGGTTCTTGAAAATAGATGTATGAAAAGTTGCATATTCTATCTCCTCTAGTTGAAGCTAGAGATTATTACTTTATACGTTATTTTAGAAAACTTGATGAAACAACATGGATTATGGTGGATGTTTCATATGATCTAATCAAAGAGATCCAAACTGATGTAACTTCTGATGCTTGGAAATTTCCTTCTGGTTGTGCAATCAAAGATTTGGACAACGGAGAAAGTAGCGTAAGAAAAATTTCCTCTCTCTCTCTCTCTATATATATATATATATATATCAAAAGTTCTATTATACACAATTTTACACAATAGTTTTTGGGACAGATTGTTTGTTTCACAGTTCATATATATATATATATATATATATATATATATATATATATACATACTATCTACATGTAACTTATTTTCAAAAGAGTGTGTTATTTAGGTAAAAATTAACGTGTACCGATATTTATCTCATAATGTTTATTTTTATTAATATTATATAAGAACCAGATCTGTATTTGTTCTTGATTTATCCAATTTCAGATCGTCATGTTATGCTGATAACACTCCAACTATTGGGATGTATGTTCGGGGCTATTTAAAGTGTCCCCATTTCATTTAGAAATGAATAGAGTGTTTTTTTACTATATATATATGTATACGCTTTCACAATCCCACCAACAGCCTTTATATGTGTTATAATAATTTAGAATTATGTTAGATAGAATAACGATTTTTAAAAACATATGTTAACAGATTCATCAGACCTATAACTATTAATCTTAATTTATCGATGTTGAACATTGACCCACGCACATTATGTTGTTCATGTCAAGATGTTTAAATTTAAACAAGAATGGATGAATAGTTTTCACTCTTTGTGTTGTCTAAAAAAATCTTCACCTTATATATATCTCATTACTAAAATTATTATTTCTAACATACTCTCATGTCAGAAATATTATAATGATCTAGCTAAATATTTCTTTGATTTCTTGAATATTTTTTCTCGGTTACTTGGATTGAACACGTTCAAGTACATGAAAAAATTCCGGTCCATAATATGTTTTTACCTTTATTGGTTGACCGTCAAACATATGGAGCTAAAAGATGGATTGTTATACTTCAAAGGATGTGCGAAAGATATGATGTTGAAGTGGGTGCAACAAGCCTTTCTAGGCATGATCCAAAACAAGGTTCTATTTTATGTACCCTTCTTTATATGTTTACGGCTTTATAATTTTTAATTTATATTACAAAGTAAGAATTTTTGTAAAATACATTAATGACTTCAAGGCGACTTTGATAAAGAAAAAATGTGGGTATACAACTATTAGAAAATTGGGAAGAAATCCACTATGATCACCTTTTTGTAATTTGGGCATAAGTCCTTTTATTTTAAATTTTCTTAACTCAAAACATTTCCTTTTTGTAGTTACTTTCTTTAAGAATTTGTTGGTATCATGAAAATTTTAGAAAAAAATAGTCACTTTCTAGAGAAATTATTTTCAAACCAAAAAGGAAATGAAACATGATCACTCTTTCCTAATTTGGAGGAAGTCATTTCCCTTCACAATCATATAAACTTTAGCATTATATCAACGCTTTAATGTTATTTTTCATATATATATTTGTTAATTTGTGTTATTTTTTCTTATTTACAGTTCTTAATGATCCAGAAGTGCTCGAAAATGTAATGCAAATATGTCTAAGGATGGTGAAGAGGTTTTGTGAAATTCTAAGCATGACAGAGAAATTAGATTTTCCAACTTCGTCAAAATTTAAAAGTGAAGATAGAGTTTCTATAAGAAAAAATGAAGATATTACACAACAAAAAGGCTTCATCATCACTGCTGCTACTTCCCTCTGGCTTCCTCTTTCATGCCGAATTATTTTTAATTTCCTCAAAGATAATAACTCAAGGTGTCAGGTATGTTTAGTAAAGTGATTTTTTAAATTTTTACGTTGAAATGTCCTTAGAAACATCATATAATATAACAACCTTAATATTCATGTGTATATGTTCTAAAGAACAACAATAAGTATGAGAATCTGAACTCATAATTTCAAATGTATAATGTGTTATGTATTTAGAATCTTCCGAACCATTAAGACAAAGTCCTGATTTCAACTATTCTAGTTATTTTTGCGCTCTCATGTTGTGTTGTCTAAGTGTTTATCTCTTGACATTAATTTTATAGTACTTATTTTTTTTATTTTTTTTTACTATGTGATCTTACAACGCTCATCTCGCTCATAAACTAATAATTTTTACTATAAAATTATTGTTTAGTTAATTATTTGATTTAGATTTTGACTTTTTTTTTATTATTATTAGTGAGATGTTTTGACCGGTGAAAATATTGTCACTGAATTAGCAAGAATAGAAACGGGATGTGTTCAAGGAAACAATATTACAATCATTCAGGTATTTCTCATCTTTAATTGTTTATAATTTGTATTTATTTTCTTAATCTATAAAGAAACTGGTATTTCACTATTTATTAATAAAAAAATGAACATTCATCTTCCTTTGGCATGTAATAACACCACAATGTATAACTTGCATTTTTTTCTCTTTACTATTTAATCTTTGATTATTACATCAAAAGGCAATTTCTAGATTAGTTATTCCATTTTATTTTCTTTCAATATTTTGTCAAATTAATTATTATTAGTATATTCCACTATATAAAAGGATAAGAATTAACTACAAAATAGTTTATTCATTGGTTTCCAAAAGGATGTAGAAAATAAGATTTCTTTGTAATACAATGTTAGATGATATTAATGAAGAAATTTTTGTTGCAAAGCAACAAAAAATATACGTCTCTAATTTCTTTAGTTGCTTTCAGTAACATTTTTTGAATAATTGTAATGTAAATGCAGCCTTACTCTCCAGAAGAGAAAAACATGTTAGTTCTTCATGAGTCCGGCATTGATGAATTGGGAGCATTTTTAATCTATGCACCCATAGATTTATCAACAATCAATTCAATTTTCAATGGAGTTGATGGCAAAAAAGTTTCAATTTTGCCTTCAGGTTTCATCATATGTCCCGATGGTCGCCACAACTTGGACACATACATTACTGAAAATGCACAAAATGGTTCAATTTTGACAATGACTTTTCAAATATTAATTTCTCCTGCCGATAACAATTCAATCTCCTTGAAGCAACAAAAGAGTGCAGTCACGTCTGTTCATAATCTTTTGAGCTCTACAATTTTAAAAATTGGAGAATCATTAGGTTGCTCTGATTAAAAATTATAATGGTTTAGTTGCTCGATATTTTTTTTTGGATATCTTAAAACTTAGACAAATTAAAATGTTTTAAGAATGATATGTTCCCTTTTTAGTGACTTGTGATATTCTCAAGACTATGAGATATGTTATTGGTATTATCTCTCATGTTGGTGGACTAAATTTGATGTTTGATTATTACAATTTTAGACTATTTGAAAAAAATATTAAAGTCTTCTTTCATAAAAATGTATTATTTTGAAGTAAACCGTCTATCCAAAAGATAGAAATTTTTATTTGGGTACTAAATTTGAAAAAAAACTTTCTGTGTTCATTCTATTTGTTAGTATTTGACATCTAAGAGTATTTTCAAGCCAAATTTTCTAGTCAAATTTAGTGAACTGGTGAATATATTATTCATGCATGGATGAAATTATACATAAAAAAGTTGATAACTTAGCCAATTTACATCATAATTTTGATGATAAATATATTTTTTTTTCAAAATATTTAACTTGTAGCCTTGACATATTTCAACCTCCTCTTTTACCAATTCATTGTGTTTCTCTTAATTTGTAAGTTGTCCTTTTTCATTGGAACACTAGTCTTTTCTTTTTGCAACATTACTATTTATCTGTGACCTTTACAATTAATTAGTGATACCATCACCAAAAATTAAAAAGGCATAATAAATTATACTATAATCTTTTGGTGCTAACTATATATATATACCCTGAAAATTCAACTTACAATAGAATTAGCTTTGTTACACTTTGTACTAAGGCTAGGAACTTGGTTCTTGTCAAGTTGAAGATTCTCTTCACTATAAGATGTTTGAAGGAAATAGGAATTGATTCAAGTTCTGATACTTGGTTTAGCATGAAATTGTGCTACTTGGTTTCCCACTGAGTGATTTCAATTTCATCCCTCTTTCTTGTAGAAAATCATTGTCACGCTCCGAGACTCATGGCACAATGCTTATAGTAACAAGTGCTCTTAAGCTAACCTCATGGCATGACAGTAAGATAGCAAAATACGACTAAAAATACTGAATGCAGAATAAAGTCTGAAATGGTCTATAATTTCAAAAGACAACATATATGGACATATCAAAACTTTCTATCTGAAAGTCTCTACTACATGAGTACGCTGCTAGGACAAAATCATACCTAACTCTAAGATGTCTAAAATGAAAGTAATTACCGAAAAAATCATGTAGGGACGTCCTCGGATCATGAGGAATTACAGAGATAATGTTGATAGTCGTTCGGAGTAAGACTTACCACATGCCTTTTTATGAGTGTTAGAATCTATATTATCAAATAATATAGGTAGAAAAGTATGTGTTCGGTACTGTTATGAGTATAGAGAAAATGCATAAAACTTGAAATCTGAACATGATAAATATATATATAAGCAACATGTCGATGCAATGAAAAAGTATAGCATGATGAAAATTGAGTAAGATTAAATTGAAATATCTAAAATACATGATTATTCCAATATCTGAAATCTGGCTTGTGAGATATAAAAACCAATCTAAACCATGTGAGCTACTACATAGAATTCAGTGTACTGCTCCCACAACAAAAAAGAGATATCCTACTTCTAAGGCATGGACCATGATGTTTGAGATAAGATAGATCCACTAACTAAAATCTATAAAGACTAATTCTATGGTGGAACATTGTTCTAAGACTAAGGAATGACTACTAAAGTTCCCAACATCCACAAATCTTGAAATATTACTAACTTGTATTGCACAATCATACTGATAATCAAATTAAATTTTAAGTAACTCATAAATCATGATAACTCAACATAATAAAAAAGATACTTTAATCAAAAAAATCTAAATTGTGATATTTGTATATAGCGAGAGATACTTTATTCGAAAAGGTCATAATTCATGAAAATTCAATAATCTGAGACATGCACATGAATATAACATAAATATGATCATGAAAATACTCGCATGTTATGTGTTCATGAAAATATCATTGAAATCATGTTAATATAATCAATTCAGACAATATAAGATCAATTATGAAGGAGAAAATAAAATTCAATAAGTATCCTTGAAGATCTTATGTACCCTAATTTTGGAGAATTTATAATTTAAAAAAAAATTCATTGGGACTCAATGGGTTAAGAAGAACCCATTAATGAAGTTCTCACATACCTGAGATAGATATCCTTGCTTGAAATCTTCAATGGAGGCTTGAAACATTGAACCCTAGCTTACTTGAGCGAGAAGACTTTGAGAGAAAAAATTATTTTATGTGGGTTATGAGAGAATGCAGGTTTTATGCTATTAAAATTTCTTTATTCCCACTTAGTATAGGCCAAAAGAATGTATTTAAGGAATTAAAGGAGTAAGAAAATGTAACGACCTGTTTAGTTGTTTTGAGCAGTAGAGTTCATTCTGGAAATAACTGTCTTAGAATTCTGAAATTGAGTGCTGAAATCGATTCTCTGAACTCTGTGACGGACCTGCAGGACGGACCGTCACAGACACGATGGACCGTCGAGGAGGTCTCGTTCCAAAACACTTAGAATTCTGAAATTGAGTGCAGAAATCGACTCTCTGAACTCTGTGACGGACATGCAGGACAGACCGTCACAGACACGACGGACCGTCGAGGAGGTCTCGTTCCAAAGCACTTAGAATTCTGAAATTGAGTGCAGAAATCGACTCTCTGAACTCTATGACGGACATGCAGGACGGACCGTCACAGACACGACGGACCGTCGAGGAGGTCTCGTTCCAAAACACTTCAACTCTTGAAAATTGACATGCTGAAATCGACTCTCTGAACTTCATGACGGACCTGCAGGACGGACCATCACAGACACGACGGACCGTCAAACGCAGCGTAACCCCACACGATGTCAGCTTCCACTAATTATTTTAATGGATGTTTGGGGCTATTATTTATGTATTTAGTGGACTAGCTTTTATAATGGAGTTAGTGGGTATTAAAGAAAGTAACTTTAGACTAATGGGGGATTACTTTTACAATAAGTATAGTCTTGCATTATTATTAGAGGAGGGAGTCTTGAATTGAGAGAGGGAAGAACTGATCAGCTGGGGAAGCAAGGAGAGAAAAACGTGAAAGGGAGAGGAGAACAGGCATTTTGGACTTCGGATTGAAAGGGTTCTTAGGCAATAAGAAAGGCAAAGGCATTGGAGAGGTAGCTTGCTTGATTTCGGTTCTTCGGTGGAGGTAGGTTATGGTTTATTTCTATGTGATAGATAAACTCTAAATAGCGATTGATATGTATTGGATGATATTGTAAAGTCTCCTATTACTTGATTTTGTGGTTGTATATTATGATTGTGTGGTTTGTGTTTTGCCTAAAATATTGAGACTATTGAATTTTATTCTTGAAAACTCTCTTTTGAAGTGATGCCTTGAATAAAGAAGGCTTGGTGGAAATAAAATGGTTTGAAAACAGTTTAAATAAATTAAATACATTTTTGGATCGGAGTGTCACGTTCCGACACGGTATTTTTGGATCGGAGTGTCACGTTCCGACACGGTATTTTTGGATCGGAGTGTCACGTTCCGACACGGTATATTTTGGATCGGAGTGTCACGTTCCGACACGGTATTTTGGATCGGAGTGTCACGTTCCGACACGGTATTTTTAAATGAAAAGAATCTTGAATTATATTATTTTACTCAAATTCAAAGAAACTATTTTCCCAAATGAGTATGGTGTGGAGGCATGAGTCCTCAAGGTTGTGCTTGATGTTGTGATTGATGGTGTACTTATTATGGTGTTGTTGCCAATGGTTTATGTAATTGTTACTTGCTATCTGTTAAGTATTGTGGTTGACTGTATATTATTATTCGGTATATATTGCTTTCTATTTTGAGTTGGCCGATGATACCTACTCAGTACGTGTTCCTTGTACTGACCCCCTACTATTATTTTCTTCTTTGTTATTTTGTGGAGTGCAGCAAGTGTGCCATCGTCTTCGACTCGCCCTCAGTTCTAGCCAGTCTTCAGCATATCAGAGTTCGGGGTGAGCTATTATTCTTAGATCGTGCTGGATTCTCTTCTTCAAGTCTTGATGTCTTTGAATTTCGGACATGGACCATTTTCTTACTTATTTTGTTTCTCAAACATTCTTAGACTTTGTAATTTGAGGATAGATGTTCTTAATGTGATGACTTCCAGATTTTGGGGATGATAAGTGTAAACTTAGAAGCTTATTTACTTAGTTACCTTAAATCAGATTTTGAGTCTTCCGCATTATTTTGTTATTTACAGTTGAACTATTGGTAAATATTGGAGTTTAGATTTGTTGGTTCGCTCACCTAGTAGGATAAGGGTGGGTGCCACTCACGAGATCGTTTTGGGTCGTGACAAAGTTGGTATCAGAGCCTTAGGTTCGTCGGTCTCATCACACAAGAACGAGTTTAATAGAGTCTTAAGGAACGGTAGGGGGACGCCTTTACTTTTCTTTGAGAGGCTATAAGACTTTAGGAAAATTCCTTTCTTTCTTTCTTCCTTTCGTGCTATTACTTGGATCCAATTAGTATCTAACCTTATTCACTCTATTTTCCATATGATTAATATTAGAGTAGTAGAATTTGAAACACCAAAACCAATAGTAGAGTATGCATCCTTAAAAATAGATATGTTTCCACGATTCACTATAGACATGTAATTACTAGTGACTAGTATGATCTTTTTATTAAGTTCTTAAAGTTGAAACCCCTATTCTTCATGGGTACTGAATATGAAGATGCTTATGATTTCCTTATTGTTTGTTATGAGAGTTGTTTCATAAGATGGATATGGTAGAGTGATGGGACATTGAGTTTTTGACTTACTAATTTTGGGATGATGCGAAAATGTGGTGGCAGTCTCATGTTGAGTCTTGCTGGTAATGACACTACCCATGACTTGGGCATCATTTTCTAGCCTGTTTATGGAGAAGTATATACCCCGGACTGTAAGGGATAGGAGGAGAGATAAGTTCCTGAGCCTAGAGCAAGGAAGGATGTCTGTTGCTGCTTATGAGGCCAAATTTTGTGCACTATCCAGGTATGCCACTCAGCTTTGCTTCAGTCCACAAGAGTGGATTCGCCGCTTTGTGAAAGGATTGAGGTCAGAATTGCAGATCCCAGCCTTACAAGTAGCTGCTATAGCAAAATCCTTTCAGGAAGTGGTTGATTTTGTGATAGAGGTAGAGGGGGTGAAACCAGACAACTTCACCATGATGTCAACATTTAAGAAGTTCCGTAAGGAAGGTGAGTTTAGAGGTTCTTACTCCAGAGGGCAGAGTTCAGGAGGTTACCCAGCCCGTCCTATTCAGTCTTCACTGCAGGCTTTAACTGGGAGTCCATCGCAGACCATTCAACATTTTTCTGAGTTTGGAGGTTATCCCCAGACTTTGTCATTTTCACAGAGACCTATGCTAGACTCCAGAAATTGTTATGGATGTGGAGAGACTGGACATATTAAGAGATATTGTCCAAAACAGAGTTACAGACTTCCAATAGTTAGAGGTAGAGGTGGTCATGGTAGAGGCCGCCATTCTGGAGGACGTAGTGGCCAAGGTAAGGGTGGTCACCAAACCAGTAGGAGTGGCGGGCAAGTTGGAACTACTGCAGCGCAGCTTGGTAGGGGCAATGGACAGACAGGTGATAAGGCTCATTGTTATGCTTTCCCCAGGAGGTATGAGGCAGAGGCATCTGATGCTGTTATCACAGGTACTCTTTTGGTCTGTGATTGCATGGCTTCAGTATTATTTGATCCTGGATCCACTTTTTCATATGTATCTTCCTCATTTGGTGCTGGTCTTGAGTTAAGTTGTGATTTACTTGATATGCCTATTCGTGTCTCTACTCCCGTGGGTGAGTCTGTGATAGTTGAGAAGGTGTATAGGTCTTGCCTTGTGACTTTTGTGGGGAGTAACACTTACGTGGATTTGATCATTCTAGAAATGGTTGATTTTGATGTAATTCTGGGTATGACTTGGCTTTCTCCAAATTTTGCAATCTTAGATTGTAATGCTAAAACTGTGACATTGGCCAAGCCTGGGATAGACCCAATAGTGTGGGAGGGTGACTATATTTCTACCCCAGTTCGTATTATCTCTTTTCTTCATGCTAAGAGAATGGTTAGTAAAGGATGTTTAGCTTTCTTGGCACACCTCAGGGATGATACTACCCAAGTACCTACAATTGAGTCGGTTTCAATAGTCTGTGAGTTTCTGAATGTGTTTCCTGCAGATCTTCCTGGTATGCCACCGGATAGGGATATCGACTTTTGCATTGATTTGGAGCCGGGTACTCGACCCATTTCCATACCCCCTTATAGAATGGCTCCAGCTGAGTTAAGGGAGTTAAAGGCCCAACTTCAGGAGCTGTTAGGTAAAGGTTTTATTAGGCCAAGTGCATCCCCTTGGGGTGCTCCTGTTTTATTTGTGAAGAAGAAAGATGGAAGTCTTCGGATGTGCATAGACTACAGGCAGCTGAATAAGGTAACTATTAAGAACAAGTATCCTATTCCTCGCATTGATGATTTGTTCGATCAGTTACAAGGTGCTTGTGTCTTCTCTAAAATTGATTTGAGGTCCGGTTATCATCAATTGAAAATACGGACAGCAGATGTGCCAAGGACTGCTTTTCAAACCAGGTATGGGCATTATGAATTCTTAGTAATGTCTTTTGGGCTTACGAATGCCCCTGCTGCTTTCATGAGCCTAATGAACGGGATTTTTAAGCCATATCTGGATCTTTTTGTTATTGTATTTATTGATGATATACTGATATACTCAAAGAGCAAGAAGGAACATGAGGAGCACTTGAGAATTGTGTTGGAAGTATTGAGGGAGAAAAAGCTTTATGCCAAATTCTCCAAGTGTGAGTTTTGGCTAGATTCAGTGTCCTTCTTGGGGCACGTGGTTTCTAAGGATGGGGTGATGGTGGATCCTTCTAAGATTGAAACAGTGAAGAATTGGGTAAGACCTACTAATGTGTCAGAAGTAAGGAGCTTTGTTGGTTTAGCCAGCTACTACCGTCGATTTGTCAAGGGATTCTCTTCTATTGCTTCCCAATTGACGAACTTGACTAAGCAGAATGTTCCATTTGTATGGTCGGATGAATGTGATGAAAGCTTTCAGAAACTCAAGACCTTGCTGACTACTGCACCTATCCTTACCTTGCCAGTAGAGGGTAAGAACTTCATTGTTTATTGTGATGCATCCTATTCTGGTTTGGGTGCAGTGCTAATGCAAGAGAAGAATGTAATTGCTTATGCTTCGAGGCAATTAAAGGTGCATGAACGTAACTATCCGACCCATGATTTGGAGTTGGCTGCGGTAGTGTTTGCATTAAAGCAATGGAGACACTATCTATATGGGGTCAAGTGTGAGGTCTACACAGATCATCGTAGTCTACAGTATGTTTTTACCCAGAAAGACTTGAATTTGAGGCAGAGGAGGTGGATGGAACTGTTGAAGGACTATGATATTACTATTCTGTATCACCCAGGAAAGGCAAATGTGGTGGCTGACGCTTTAAGTAGAAAAGCAGGTAGCATGGGTAGTTTAGCCCACTTACAAGTTTCTAGACGCCCATTGGCTAGAGAAGTCCAAAACTTGGCTAACGACCTTATGAGACTGGAAATACTAGAGAAAGGAGGATTTTTGGCCAGTGTGGAGGCAAGATCTTCTTTTCTTGACAAGATCAAGGGAAAACAGTTTGATGATGAGAAGCTAAGCCGAATTCGGGATACGGTGTTGCGAGGAGAGTCTAAAGAGGCAATAATTGATGAGGAAGGTGTTTTGAGGATTAAGGGAAGGGTATGTGTGCCTCGTGTTGATGATTTGATCCACACTATCCTTATAGAGGCTCATAGTTCCGGATATTCTATACATCCTGGTGCAACCAAGATGTACCGTGACCTAAAGCAACACTTTTGGTGGAGTAGGATGAAGCGCGACATTGTTGATTTTGTTGCCAAATGTCCAAATTGCCAGCAAGTAAAGTATGAACACCAGAGACCTGGAGGAACACTTCAGAGAATACCCATTCCTGAATGGAAGTGGGAGAGAATTGCAATGGACTTTGTGGTTGGTCTTCCAAAAACATTGGGTAAGTTCGATTCTATTTGGGTAATTGTGGACAGATTGACTAAGTCTGCTCACTTCATTCCAATCAAGGTGACCTACAATGCAGAGAAGTTAGCCAAAATCTATATCTCAGAGGTTGTTCGATTGCATGGGGTTCCACTTTCGATCATATCAGATAGAGGTACGCAATTTACTTCTAAGTTTTGGAGAACATTACATGCTGAGTTAGGTACTAAGTTGGATCTTAGTACTGCATTTCACCCTCAGACAGATGGACAATCTGAGCGAACGATTCAGGTATTGGAAGATATGCTTCGGACATGTGTGATAGAATTTGGTGGTCATTGGGATAACTTCTTACCCTTGGCAGAGTTCTCCTACAACAATAGCTATCACTCCAGTATTGATATGGCTCCATTCGAAGCATTGTATGGGAGGAGATGTAGGTCTCCCATTGGTTGGTTTGATGCATTTGAGGTTAGACCTTGGGGTACTGATCTTTTGAGGGATTCATTAGAGAAGGTGAAATTTATTCAAGAAAAGCTTTTAGCGGCTCAAAGTAGGCAAAAGGAATATGCAGATCGAAAGGTTAGAGACTTGGAGTTCATGGAGGGTGAACAGGTCTTGCTGAAGGTCTCACCCATGAAAGGGGTGATGCGGTTTGGTAAAAGAGGTAAGCTAAGCCCAAGGTATATTGGACCATTTGAAGTACTTAAGCGAGTAGGAGAGGTGGCTTATTAATTAGCCTTGCCTCCAGGGCTTTCAGGAGTGCATCCGGTATTTCATATGTCTATGTTGAAAAGATACCATGGGGATGGAAACTACATCATTCGTTGGGATTCGGTTCTGCTTGATGAGAAATTGTCTTATGAGGAGGAGCCTGTTGCCATTCTAGATAGAGAAATTCACAAGTTGAGATCAAGGGAGATTGCATCCATCAAAGTTCAATGGAAGAATCGACCAGTTGAAGAGTCCACCTGGGAGAAGGAGGCTGATATGCAAGAAAAATATCCACACCTGTTCCCAGATTCAGGTACTCGTTCTCGTCCTTGTTTTTCTTCTTTAGATCGTTCGAGGGCGAACGATGGGTAAATTGGTATCTATTGTAACGACCTGTTTAGTTGTTTTGAGCAGTAGAGTTCATTCTGGAAATAACTGTCTTAGAATTCTGAAATTGAGTGCTGAAATCGATTCTCTGAACTCTGTGATGGACCTGCAGGACAGACCGTCACAGACACGACAGACCGTCGAGGAGGTCTCATTCCAAAACACTTAGAATTCTGAAATTGAGTGCAGAAATTGACTCTCTGAACTATGTGACGGACCGTCACAGACACGACGGACCGTCGAGGAGGTCTCATTCCAAAGCACTTAGAATTCTAAAATTGAGTGCAGAAATCGACTCTCTGAACTCTATGACGGACATGCAGGACGGACCGTCACAGACACGACGGACCGTCGAGGATGTCTCGTTCCAAAACACTTCAACTCTTGAAAATTGACATGCTGAAATCGACTCTCTGAACTTCGTGACGGACCTGCAGGATGGACCGTCACAGACACGACGGACCGTCACACGCAGCGTAACCCCACACGATGTCAGCTTCCACTAATTATTTTAATGGATGTTTGGGGCTATTATTTATGTATTTAGTGGACTAGCTTTTATAATGGAGTTAGTGGGTATTAAAGAAAGTAACTTTAGACTAATGGGGGATTACTTTTACAATAAGTATAGTCTTGCATTATTAGTAGAGGAGGGAGTCTTGAATTGAGAGAGGGAAGAACTGATCAGCTGGGGAAGCAAGGAGAGAAAAAACGTGAAAGGGAGAGGAGAACAGGCATTTTGGACTTCGGATTGAAAGGGTTCTTAGGCAATAAGAAAGGCAAAGGCATTGGAGAGGTAGCTTGCTTGATTTCGGTTCTTCGGTGGAGGTAGGTTATGGTTTATTTCTATGTGATAGATAAACTCTAAATAGCGATTGATATGTATTGGATGATATTGTAAAGTCTCCTATTACTTGATTTTGTGGTTGTATATTATGATTGTGTGGTTTGTGTTTTGCCTAAAATATTGAGACTATTGAATTTTATTCTTGAAAACTCTCTTTTGAAGTGATGCCTTGAATAAAGAAGGCTTGATGGAAATAAATTGATTTGAAAACAGTTTTAATAAATTAAATACATTTTTGGATCGGAGTGTCACGTTCCGACACGGTATTTTTGGATCGGAGTGTCACGTTCCGACACGGTATTTTTGGATCGGAGTGTCACGTTCCGACACGGTATTTTTGGATCGGAGTGTCACGTTCCGACACGGTATTTTTGGATCGGAGTGTCACGTTCCGACACGGTATTTTTGGATCGGAGTGTCACGTTCTGACACGGTATTTTTGGATCGGAGTGTCACGTTCCGACACGGTATTTTTGGATCGGAGTGTCACGTTCCGACACGGTATTTTTGGATCGGAGTGTCACGTTCCGACACGGTATTTTTGGATCGGAGTGTCACGTTCCGACACGGTATTTTTGGATCGGAGTGTCACGTTCCGACACGGTATTTTTGGATCGGAGTGTCACGTTCCGACACGGTATTTTTGGATCGGAGTGTCACGTTCCGACATGGTATTTTGGATCGGAGTGTCACGTTCCGACACGGTATTTTTAAATGAAAAGAATCTTGAATTATATTATTTTACTCAAATTCAAAGAAACTATTTTCCCAAATGAGTATGGTGTGGAGGCATGAGTCCTCAAGGTTGTGCTTGATGTTGTGATTGATGGTGTACTTATTATGGTGTTGTTGCCAATGGTTTATGTAATTGTTACTTGCTATCTGTTAAGTATTGTGGTTGACTGTATATTATTATTCGGTATATATTGTTTTCTATTTTGAGTTGGCCGATGATACCTACTCAGTACGTGTTCCTTGTACTGACCCCCCTACTTGTATTTTCTTCTTTGTTATTTTGTGGAGTGCAGCAAGTGTGCCATCGTCTTCGACTCGCCCTCAGTTCTAGCCAGTCTTCAGCATATCAGAGTTCGGGGTGAGCTATTATTCTTAGCTCGTGCTGGATTCTCTTCTTCAAGTCTTGATGTCTTTGAATTTCGGACATGGACCATTTTCTTACTTATTTTGTTTCTCAAACATTCTTAGACTTTGTAATTTGAGGATAGATGTTCTTGATGTGATGACTTCCAGATTTTGGGGACGATAAGTGTAAACTTAGAAGCTTATTTACGTAGTTACCTTAAATGAGATTTTGAGTCTTCCGCATTATTTTGTTATTTACAGTTGAATTATTGGTAAATATTGGAGTTTAGATTTGTTGGTTCGCTCACCTAGTAGGATAAGGGTGGGTGCCACTCACGAGATCGTTTTGGGTCGTGACAATAATGACTGATTTGATCGTTTGAGTGGCTAAAACCATAGTACCCTTGTTGGAGTCTCCATAGTGAATTATCTAATAAGACCTCAAATATAGGGAGGGTATAAAACTTATATCTCTTGTTTAATATGTTGGGTATGTTGTAAGAATTGATGGGAAATAGAGCGAAAGAGAGGAACTGTAAAAGTTGAGAACTTGAATAGTTGGGAACTTGAAAAGTCTTCTTATGCTTTAATGAAAAGGCATTTGTCCCTCATCGATGGTGGAAAGAAAAATAGGAAAGTTTAAATATAGAAACACTCCTATTAATTGTTAAAAGGGTTGGAATGAGGGACCCCCCTCGCGCCGTCGTCGTCGTCGCTCGGCTCGGCTTCGGCTACGGCTACGGCTTTAGCAAATGATCGAGAGATTATTTTTGGACAAAGTTTGTTTTAATTATTTAATTATTTATTTAATTAATTAAATTAAATGGCCAAAAATGTTTTCAATTAATTAGTTGACGTTTTTAGTTATTTAGTTGAAATTAAGCGAAACATTTTTAACTTTTTAGTTGATTAACCCGACCCGACTCGGATCCGCGCGCGACCCGTTTTATTTAAAATTCCCGCCATGACTATTCTGAAAGGTTGCAACTTTCAGGAACAGTCATTACCATTTGAAAGGTTGCAAACTTTCATTAATGGTCGTGTGGATTCTGAAAGGGTTGCAACCTTTCGGAACATGTTCTTCTTGCCTATAAATACCATTCATTCTTCAAAATATTTCCTTAAGAATTTTCTAATTTTCTTCTTCTTCTTCTGCGCAAAAAGTTTTCTTCGTGTACTTTCCTGCTGTTGATTGGTTCGCTGACATTAGAGTTTTTGGTATTTATACTCTGGTGATTGAGATCATTTTACCCTGAGAGGTCATATTCCAAATCAAATCTCGGATACTAGAGGGGAATATTTTCCTTAAGGGGACACTGTGAGTTCAGTGGACTTCATCTTTCTCCTATTAATTTTTTTTTCCAGATTTTGGTACGTGTTTTTACAGATTTTAGTTTTTTTTTTTTAAATTAATTTATGTTATTCTTTCTTACTTATTCAATAAATTTTGGTTACTTCGTGTTTCTGCAAAATTTATTAGAATAAGTAATTCTGATTTTTTCCTAACACAGATTGGCAACAATTTTAAGGAAATTATTTTTTTAATCTTTGTTTCTGGTGGAGACAAAAATCTTTGTTATTTTATACTCCTTTAAGTCTGCAATTATAATTTATTGCTTACTAAGACTGTATCGATTTTTGTTTATCAGAAATGAAAAAAAATGGTGTTACAGTGGCTGTTGCTGCACCAACCCAAACTGTTGTACCACAAGCAGAGAAACCGGGTAAATTCACAAGTGTGAATTTCAAAAGATGGCAGCAATAGGTATTTTTCTGGCTTACCACTCTTGGTCTGTAGAAATTTACCAGTGAAGAAACTCCAGTGTCTGCTGCTGATATGTCAGACAGAGAAAAATTCATGATAATTGAAGCATGGAAACATGCAGACTTCCTATGTAAAGGCTATATTTTGAGTGCTTTAGAGGATGACTTATATAACGTCTATAGTGCAATAACAACTTCAAAAGAGTTGTGGGATGCACTTGAGAAGAAATATAAGACAAAAGATGCATGCACGAAAAAGTTTGTGGTCGTAAAGTTTTTAGACTATAAAATGGTAGATAGTAAAACTGTTGGATCACAAGTGCAGGAACTTCAACTTATTCTCCATGATCTGATTGCTGAAGATATGGTAGTAAATGAAGCTTTTCAAGTGGCTCCAATGATCGAGAAGTTGCCTCCTTCGTGGAACGATTTCAAAAATTATCTAAAGCACAAGCGTAAATAAATGAAGCTTGAAGATCTTGTGATTCAGCTCAAGATTGAGAAAGATAATAAAAACACCGAAAAAAAGTCTCGTAAGATATCAACAATCATTGTAGTTAATATTGTTGAAGAAGCTCCTACCAAAGACAAAAAGAGAAAGAAGTCCAACGGGCAGAAGTCAGAACATGCCAAGAAGAAATACAAAGGCAATTGTTACAACTGTGGCAAGGCTGGTCATACGTCTTCTGATTGTTGTGCTCCAACAAAGGACAAAGACAAAGGCAAAGGAAAAAGTCAAGAAAGCATCGTGGAAGAGATGGAAGATGCAGATGACTTGTGTGCAATGATCTCGGACTGTAATTTAGTTGGAAATCCCAAGGAGTGATTTCTCGACTCAGGTGCCACTCGACATATTTGCTCTGCGAAAGAAGCCTTTGCAACATATACTCCTGCTGAGTATGATGAAGATTTGTTCATGGGAAACACAATAACAATAAGGATTGCAGGAACTGGGAAAGTAATGTTGAAAATGACATCCGGCAAGGTGTTGACTGTGAACAGTGTTCTGCATGTCCCTACTATTAGGAAGAATTTAGTTTCTGCTACACTACTCGTTAAGAACGAATTTAAGTGTGTCCTAGTTAGTGATAAAGCTGTAATAAGTAAAAATGAAATGTTCATAGGAAGGGCTACCTCAATGAGGGTCTTTTCAAAGTGAATGTAATGGTTGTTCACATTATTAATAAAAATTCTGCTTCTGTTTACTTATTGGATTCAAATAAATTTGTATGGAAAGTAAGTTTGTTAAACATCCTTATAAGCCTGTTGAAAGAAATTCCAAAACTTTAGACTTAATTAACAAAGATATATGCGATATGAATTCGACACCATCTCGTGGTGGAAAAAAGTATTTTATAACTTTTATTGATGACTGCACTCGATTTTGTTATGTATATTTGCTTAATAGTAAGGATGAAACAATTGATGCATTTAAGCAATACAAAATGAAGTGGATAACTGCTTGAATCTAAAGATAAAAATGATTCGGAGTGATAGGGATGGAGAATATGAATCTCCTTTTGCAGAGATATGTTTAGAATATGGTATTATTCATCAAACTACTGCATCATATACACCACAGTCAAATGGTTTGGCGGAACGGAAGAACAGAACATTAAAGGAAATGTAAATGCCTTAATGATCAATTCTGGTTCATCGTGAAACCTTTAGGGGGAAGCCATCCTTACGGCTAATAAGATACTCAATAGAGTACCCCATTGAAAAACACAATAAATTCCAAATGAGTTGTGGAAAGGAGGAACCCAACTTCAAATATTTCGAAGTGTGGGGGTGTTTAGCCAAGGTAGAGGCTCCTTTACCGAAGAGGGTTAAAATTGGACCCAAAATAGTATACTGTGTATTTATTGGGTATGATGTGAACAGTAAGGCATGTCGGTTTTTGGTTCACAAATCTGATAATCCTGATATTCATGTTAATATGATAATTGAATCAGATAATGCAGAGTTTTTAAAAAAAATTTATCCGTATAAAACTGAATGTGAGTCGACAAGTGAAAGCCCTAAACGACCAGGAGAAGAATCAACGGAAAATATTCTAACTAGTAAGGATCCTAGCCGTAGTACTCGCCAACAAAAACCTGCTTCTTTCGGACCAGATTTTGTAGCACTATTGCTTGAAAATGAGCCTCAAACATTTAAAGCAACTATGTCTTCATCTAAGTTAACTTATTGGAAAGAAGCAGTCAATAGTGAGATCGAATTAATTTTAAGTAATCACACTTGGGAATTGATTGATCTTCCTCCAGGAAATAAACCTTTAGGATCAAAATGGATCTTTAAAAGGAAAATGAAACCTGATGGGACTATTGACTAATATAAAGCTAGACTGGTAGTCAAAGGGTACAGACAAAAGGAAGGTATGGACTACTTTGACACATACTCTCCAGTAACAAGGATAACATCAATTAGGATGTTAATAGCACTAGCAACAGTGCATGATCTTAAATCCACCAAATGAATGTAAAGACAACCTTCTTAAATGGAGAGTTGGAGGAAGAAATTTACATGGAACAACCCGAAGGGTTTGTAGTTCCTGGTAAAGAAAAGAAAGTGTGCAGACTTGTAAAGTCACTTTATGGACTCAAGAAAGCACCCAAACAATGGCATGCTAAATTTGACCAAACAATGTTGGCAAATGGATTCAAGATTAACAAATATGATAAATGTGTTTACATTAAAAACGTTATGAATCATGAAGTCATTGTTTGTTTGTATGTTGATGACATGTTAATAATGAGTAAAGACATTGACGATATAAATGCTACTAAGCGCATGTTGTCCATCAAGTTCAATATGAAGGACTTAGGAGTTGCTGATTTGATCTTAGGGGTCAGGATTATCAAAACTCCCCAGGGACTAGCATTATCTCAATTCCATTATACTGAAAGAGTATTGGATAAGTTCAATTACTTGAATTTCAATATTCAAAACTCCAATTGATTTAAGTTGTACATTTAAAAAGAATGAAGGTCAAAGTGACTCTCAGTTGGAATATGCCATAGTATTGGGAAGTTTGATGTATATTATGAATTATACGCGACCATATATAGAATGTGCTGTTAGCAAACTGAGTCGGTTCACTAGTAATCCGAATCAAACTCACTGGATGGCAATGAAATTGTAAGACCCCAAAATGAGATAGGTTTTCTTGAGCCTAACATGTTCGTATTAAAGTTATAAAGTCCTAAAATGACTTATAATATGGTTTATAGGCAGTGTATAAAGTTTGAAGTGATTTGGAAGTCAAACGTCAAAGGTCGACCGAAATGTTCGACGACTAAGTCACCTAAATGCCTCGTATGTTGTTCTATGTGATTATGTGTGAATCATGAGATTAATAAGTCTTTAAATGGTTTAAAATGATGTTAAATGATATTATATGAAGTTTCGAGAA
>JABWTJ010001370.1:0-71033 GCA_016801875.1 Solanum sitiens
TTACCATTTGGATATAAAAATGCACCAGGTAGATATCAACATTTTATGGATAACTATTTTAATCAATTAGAAAATTGCATAGTTTATATAGATGATATATTATTATTCTCTAGAACACAAGATGAACATATTAGGTTATTAGAAAAATTTATACATATAATTAAACAATCAGGTATAAGTCTAAGTAAAAAGAAAGCAGAAATTATGAAATCACGGATAGAATTTCTAGGAATATAAATAGATAAAAATGGTATGAAAATGCAAACACATATAGTACAAAAAATAATCAATTTAGATGAAGATATAGATACAAAAAAGAAATTACAATCCTTTTTAGGATTAGTAAACCAAGTAAGAGAATATATACCAAAATTAGCAGAATATTTAAAACCACTTCATAGGAAACTTAAGAAAGATGTTGAATATCATTTTGATAAAAAAGATAGAGAATATATAAAAAATATTAAGAATTTATGTAAAAAATTACCAAAACTTTATTTTCCTGATGAAAATAAGATATTTACTTATATTGTGGAAACAGATTCAAGAAGAATATAAATTACAACATGATATATATTATAATAATGAATATAATGAATAAAGAAGAATTTGCAGTAGACGAAAAAACTTATGAAAATCAAGAAGGATTAATAATAAAAATAGTATTTTCAAACTTAGGAAGAAGATATAAAAAAATAGGAGATAAATTATATTTAATGTTAGAAAAAGAAATGGCAAAATTAGAAGATAGTTTAACAGCTATGATAAGAATAACAAAAGAAAATGAAGAAATAGATAAAGCTAAAGAAATTGAAAAAAATAAAAATACAAGCAAAACAAGAAGTACAAAAGATAGAAGAAACAAAAAATACAAAAATAAGTGAATTAGAAAAAGAATTAGCTCAGTTAAAACAATTATATGAAAATAAACAGAAAGAAAAACAAATAGAAAAAGAGAAAGAAAAAGAAGTTGAATTGACTAATGAAATATATAAAATGAAACAAATATTAATGAAAATGAAAACTTTGAAATAAATGACATCAATGAAGAAATAAACGAAACAGATACAATAGATGATCAAAATTCAGACATAAGTGATATAAGTGAAACATACACAGAAATCTTAGAACAAGTAGATAAACTAAAGAAATTAGAAATAAATACAGGAGATATAAATAAACCAGGAACATCAAGAGTTAAAACTCCAGATAATAGTCCTAGAACTAGTCCTAGAAGAAGTAATCCTAGAAGATCAACACCAACCTATTATACAGAAAGTTATGAAAGATCAGATAGAGCAAATGCAATATGGAATAGTAGATTGAATAAAAAATGGATACCTAGATCAATAATGGAACAAAATAACTTTTTAGATTTAGATTGTGTTATAGATATAAACAAGGTAATCTTATTATGGGTAGGAAATTTATCTAAACAATTAGTTGATAATAAAATAGCAGTAAAAGATACACTAGGATATATAGAAAGAACATTTGTAGGAACAACAAAATTATGGATAGAAAATTTACCATCAGAAAGTATAGCAACACTTAGAAGTGATAAGAAAATAGATAGATCTACAACAACATCTAATATAGATATATTAGATAAATATGAATTAGCAATAAGAAATGAATTTGGAGGTATGACTACAGAAATACAAGAACAAAATAAAGAAAAAATAATAAATAGACAATTAATGTCAAAATTAGCAATATGTAATATGTGTTATATAGAAGAATATACATGTGAATTTAAAGAATATTATTACAAAGCAAGGTATAATATAGATGAAGCAAAAGAAATAAGACAACAATATTTTACAAAATTACCAAAACCATTTAGTACAAATGTAATTAAAAATTGGAATAATGAAGGAATAACAGATACTTTAGGAGCTAGAATAAAATTTTTACAACAATGGTTTATACAATTATGTGAAACCCAAAAAGAAAAAATAAAAATGGAAAAAGTATTAATTAAAAATTTAGCATGTTGCAAATATAAAATAGCACCACAATTTGGTTATAAAGATAAATATTATAAAAAACCTAGAAAATATAAAAATTATAGAAAAACTAAACCAGATATAAATATAAAAATCCAACAAAAAGATATTATGTAAAAAATTATAAAATAAAAAGACCATATAGACCAAAAAGAAAATTATCAGATTGTACTTGTTACAATTGTGGAAAGATAGGACATCTAGCTAGAGATTGTAAATTACCTAAAAATCTAAAAGGTAAACAAATTGCAGAAATAACTATGGATGATGAAAAATATATGCAGATAGATTACATAGATTATGAATTAAGTGAAAATGATAGTATATATGAATTATCTGACATTGAATCCGAAGATATAGAAATAAATATTGAATTAAATAATGAAATGATAAATGAAGAAATATAATGACTGAAAATGATATAAAAATAATATCTAAAGAAGAATATCAGAATGAAGAATCAGTAGAACAAAAAATTATATTTGATAATACAATTTTCCAACAAATAAAAAATAAAGAATTAGATTTAAGCGTAGATAAAGTACTTGAAATACCTACTTTAAAAAATTGGTTTAAAAGACAAAAACAAGAATACTATGTAGTTAGTCAAAAAGAACATATTCAAGAAATACAAGATATAAAAGCTAAAACCCCTATAAAATATGTACACTTAGGAGGAACAGAAATACTAATAAAAGCATGTTTTAGAGAAGGAATAGATACACCTATTGAAATATATTTAGCAGATGATAGAATAATACACCCTATAGAAAAAAGCGTAATTAGTGCGGTAAAGAGAAATTTAATATACCAAAAATTTAAATTTATAATAAGTGCAAATTACTCAATAGCATTAACAGATAGAAATATAGATAAATCATTAGTATTATATTGGAAATTATCAGGAATAGAATTAGCACCAGGAAGTAAAATATTTACAGCAAGATGTAAAAACCTATATATATTAACAACAAAACATAAAGTCATGGAAAAAAATAAGATTGATAGAATAAAAATAGAAAACCCTTTTGACCAAGTAATTACAATAATAGACAATAATGATTATAGTTATAAAGAAATTGACATGAAAGAAGATTTAGAAATAGTAAAAGAAAGAATAAGCACTTCAAGCATACCAAATATATTAAATAAGACTACCTCATCAAGAGCCAGTACATCCAAAAGCAAATATGAAATTTCTAAAATATTAAATACAGAAGAAGAAACACCAAATCATTATTTTATAACTGGATCTATCTTTTCTTTAGTTTCTTTCCATAATTGCAAATATCTATAATTTATCATTGATCTCTATATAATTCTAGATCATCAAATAAATAGTCAAGATCAAAATCATCTGAGATAATTAATTCTGACCAATCATAAATTGTTTCTTCAATTATTTCATATGTTACTAATCTATCATAGATTATTCTTCTTATATCAGCATCAAGATCTTTCAATATATAGAATAATAATATCATGTAATTAACATCATCATTTAATAAATAGGTAGTCATGTTATCATATTTTCGCTAAAATTTTGTTCCTTCTAACCTCTTCACAGATTATACTTATTTATTATGTAATAATAATAATTTAATAATCATCTCGTCTAGTCACTACTATGGTTTTCTTCTTCAATCAGTTACCCTAACAGCGCCTCAACTCTGTGTACTCCCCTAAACGGCCTTCTCTTTGCCTACCGGTTTCCACTTTAGGATGGCATAGTCTGGGCTTACCTACTCTCAGAATATTTCCATAGCAAACCTTCTAAAGATGATTATTATAACATTATTAAAACATAATAAACACCTATAATCAAAAAGAGATTATCAGGAATAAATTGGATTAACTCGGGAGATGATAATACCGGAAGAGATAGGACAACAGCCGGAGATACCAAAATTTGAGATACCTAGTTTCTTTGCAAATAAAAGAATAATTGGGTTATCAACTATCATACAAGAATTAGCTAATAATTATTTACAAGGCAATGCTATATGGAGTTATTATTCTAGAGACCATTTAATGATCTACGCTTAAATCTAATTCTTTATTTTTTATTTGTTGGAAAATTATATTATCAAATATAATTTTTTGTTCTACTGATTCTTCATTGTGATATTCATCTTTAGATATTATTTTTATATATCATATTCAGTCATTATATTTCTTCATTTATCATTTCATTATTTAATTCCATATTTATTTCTATATCTTCGGATTCAATGTCAGATAATTCATATATACTATCATTTTCACTTAATTCATAATCTATGTAATCTATCTGCATATATTTTTCATTATCCAGAATTATTTCTGCAATTTGTTTACCTTTTAAATTTTTAGGTAATTTACAATCTCTAGCTAAATGTCCTAACTTTCCACAATTGTAACAAGTACAATCTGATAATTTTCTTTTTGGTCTATATGGTCTTTTTATTTTATAATTTTTTACATAATATCTTTTTCTTGGATTTTTATATTTATATCTGGTTTTAGTTTTTCTATAATTTTTATATTCTCTAGGTTTTTTATAATATTTATCTTTGCAACCAAATTGTGGTGTTATCTTGTTTTTACAACATGCTAGATTTTTTATTAATACTTTTTCCATTTTTAATTTTTCTTTTTGATTTTCACATAATTGGATAAACCATTGTTGTAAAAATTTTATTCTGGCTCCTAAAGTATCTGTTATTCCTTCATTATTCCAATCTTTAATTATATTTGTACTAAATGGTTCTGGTAATTTTGTAAAATATTGTTGTCTTATTTCTTTTGCTTCATCTATATTATATCTTGCTTTGTAAATGTACATGTATATTCTTCTATGTAACACATATTACATATTGCTAATTTTGACATTAATTGTCTATTTATTATTTTTTCTTTATTTTGTTCTTGTATTTCTGTAGTCATACCTCCAAATTCATTTCTTATGGCTAATTCATATTTATCTAATATATCTATATTTGTTGTTGCTGTTGATCCATCTATTTTTTTATCATTCCTAAGTGTTGCTATACTTTCTGATGGTAAATTTTCTATCCATAATTTTGTTGTTCCTACAAATGTTCTTTCTATATATCCTGGTGTTTCTTTTATTGCTATTTTATTATCAACTAATTGTTTAGATATATTTCCTACCCATAATAAAATTACTTTATTTATATCTATCACACAGTCTAAATCTAAAAAGTTATTTTGTTCTATTATTGGTCTAGGTATCCATTTTTTATTTAATCTACTATTCCATATTGTATTTTCTCTGTCTGATCTTTCATAACTTTCTGTATAATAGGTTGGTGTTGATCTTCTAGGATTACTTCTTCTAGGACTACTCCTAGGACTATTATCTGGAGTTTTAACTTTTGATGTTCCTGGTTTATTTATATCTCCTGTATTTATTTCTAATTTTTTCGGCTTATTTACTTGTTCTAGAATTTCTGTATATGTTTCACTTATATCACTTATTTCTGATTTTTGATCATTTATTGTATCTGATTCATTTATTTTATTTATTTCGTCTATTTCAAGATTTTCATTTAATAATTGTTTCATTTTATTTATTTCTTGTGTCAATTCAGCTTCTTTTTCTCTTTCTATTTGTTTTTCTTTTTGTTTAGTTTCATATAATAATTTTAACTTAGATAATTCTTTTTCTAATTCACTTATTTTTGTATTTTTTGTTTCTTCTATCTTTTGTACTTCTTGTTTTGCTTGTATTTTTATTTTTTCAATTTCTTTGGCTTTATCTATTTCTTCATTTTCTTTTGTTATCCTTATCATAGCTGTTAAACTATCTTCTAATTTTGCTGTTTCTTTTTCTAACATTAAATATAATTTATCTCCTATTTTTTTATATCTTCTTCCTAAGTTTGAAAATACTATTTTTATTATTAATCCTTCTTGATTTTCATAAGTTTTTTCGTCTACTGCAAATTCTTCTTTATTCATTATATTCATTATTATAATATATATCATGTTGTAATTTATATTCTTCTTGAATCTGTTTCCACAATATAAGTAAATATCTTATTTTCATCAGGAAAATAAAGTTTTGGTAATTTTTTACATAAATTCTTAATATTTTTTATATATTCTCTATCTTTTTTATCAAAATGATATTCAACATCTTTCTTAAGTTTCCTATGAAGTGGTTTTAAATATTCTGCTAATTTTGGTATATATTCTCTTACTTGGTTTACTAATCCTAAAAAGGATTGTAATTTCTTTTTTGTATCTATATCTTCATCTAAATTGATTATTTTTTGTACTATATGTGTTTGCATTTTCATACCATTTTTATCTATTTATATTCCTAGAAATTCTATCCGTGATTTCATAATTTCTGCTTTCTTTTTACTTAGACTTATACCTGATTGTTTAATTATATGTATAAATTTTTCTAATAACCTAATATGTTCATCTTGTGTTCTAGAGAATAATAATATATCATCTATATAAACTATACAATTTTCTAATTGATTGAAATAGTTATCCATAAAATGTTGATATCTACCTGGTGCATTTTTATATCCAAATGGTAAAACATTCCATTCATAGAAACCTTGTGGTACTGTGAATGCTGTTAGTTGTTTAGATTCTTGTTCTAGTTTTAAATGATAAAATTCTGATTTACAATCAAATTTACTAAAATAGTTATATCCTTGTATCTGTCTTATTTTTAATATCTTATTGGGTATTGGATAATTATAAGTTTTAGTTTTAGCATTTAGATTACGATAATCTATAACCATTCTACTTTTACCTCTTTTTTGTTCACTATGTTTATTTTCAGATGATTTTGATATAGGTTATTTATTTGATGATCTAGAATTATACAGAGATCAATGATAAATTATAGATATTTGCAATTATGGAAAGAAACTAAAGAAAAGATAGATCTAGAAGAAAAATTATTAATTGAAAATGTAAATAGATATATATATCTTAGAGAAGAAGAATATTTAGAATATATAGAAACCAATGCTAAAGAAATACAAAGATTAAATCTACTAAAAAAAAAAAGAATATTATGAAAAAATATTTTCTTAAAAAAAAAAAATGCTACCATTTTTATCTATTTGTATTCCTAGAAATTCTATCTGTGATTTCATAATTTCTGCTTTCTTTTTACTTAGACTTATACCTGATTGTTTAATTATATGTATAAATTTTTCTAATAACCTAATATGTTCATCTTGTGTTCTAGAGAATAATAATATATCATCTATATAAACTATGCATTTTTCTAATTGATTGAAATAGTTATCCATAAAATGTTGATATCTACCTGGTGCATTTTTATATCCAAATGGTAAAACATTCCATTCATAGAAACCTTGTGGTACTGTGAATGTTGTTAGTTGTTTAGATTCTTCTTCTAGTTTTAAATGATAAAATCCTGATTTACAATCAAATTTACTAAAATAGTTATATCATTGTATTTGTCTTATTTTTAATATCTTATTGGGTATTGGATAATTATAAGTTTTAGTTTTAGCATTTAGATTACGATAATCTATAACCATTCTACTTTTACCTCTTTTTTGTTCACTATGTTTATTTTACTATAAATGCTGGACTTGTATGTTTACTATTACTCTCTTGTATATAATTATTCTTTAATAGTTCATCTATATGCATTTTAAATTCATTTAAATCATCAAAATTATATTCTAAAATCATACAGAGTCGATGACACTACTTTGATAGACAAAAGACATATTTTTTGGTTTATGTTTTGATCAATATGGTTAAAATTTATTTTTTGGGACTTTTAATCTAATGTTTATAAGGAGATAATTATATCTTTAATATTTGATTAATATAAATTCATCCTACTTTGAGGGGTAATTCATTGACTCCAATCAAAAATTTGAACCCCAAACATTTGATAAGGTTGAGTATAATACTTACCATCCCACAATATTCCTTTATTAATTGGATGTCACTAATCGATTGAATGCTCGATATGATAGGAAGTTGAATAAATAAAACTCCAAGGTACTGTGGAACCACCTAGCTTTTGAACACTCAAAGTATCTTCTTGGACATCCAATGGATCTTTTAGCCACTGAAAACTCTATAAAGATCAAAGTCATTTATTTAAAAGTTTAAGAATTCTAATCTCCATGACACCAATAGTCTAATGATTATATTAAATTCTTGATTAACATATTTTTACTTCAATATAATGATCCAAAAACATAAACATAAACAACATAGTTAAAAACATGTACTCAAAAACAAAACTTAACAAAATAAACATAAATTAATGAATGTAAAAAAATATGCCAGGATCATTAATAATAAAATGAAACATAAAGGAATAAGTCGAGCCCACTGAATCAACATTGTCACCTTAAGGAAATTATTTCATTCTAGTACCCGAGGTTTAAAGGAATAGATCCTCTCAGGACAAAAAGATTTTATTCGCAGTGTGTTTATACAATAACAATGGTGTCAGTGAGCCATTAAAGAAGAGCAAAGTGCACAAATATTTAATCGTGCACAAGAAGAAGAAGTTCAGAATTCTAGTTGAGGTAAAATGAGAGAATTTCCCTCTATTTCTAGATAACACAGGGAAGTGTGAATAAATGTTTATTATGCCTTATCGGAAAGGTCACAAAACTTTGGACACGTCAAAATCATTCATAAACGTCATAAACTTTTTATAAAAGTTGCAACTCTTCATAAAAGTTTCAACTCTTCATTAAAGTTTCATCGCTTCATAAAAGATGCAACTCTTCGTAAAAGTCACAACTTTTCATATGAAATCGTAACTTTTTGTAAAAATCGCAACTTTTCATAAAAGTCACAACTTTTCATGAAAGAAAAGGTTAATTTTGAAAATAAATAAATTAAAAGGAAATCCTAGTTTGTGGTTGCGCCACATAGACGAGCCTATGGTTCTCTTTATATAAATACTAGGTAAATTACTCATGCTTCGCACGGGATTGGACTATTTTATTAAACTTACATATGAGTATTCGGTAATATGACTTATAGTAAATGATTAAGTTTCATGGAAAATGAGGAATGAAAAAGGTTCATAAGAAGTTTAATTAATGTATTTCAATTTGATTCCTCTATAGCAAAAAAAAAAACTATTATAGTCGCAGAAATAAAAAATTTGTTTACTAAAAAACTAAATGTAATTAATTCAACCATTTCAACAACGTTATGAGTTGTGAAATTAAAGGTGCAAGAGTAGTAACGTGACATAGCAATCAAAATTAATTTTCTTTGTTTATACGAAGAAACCTGTAGAAAGGGACAAAAGAGAAGATCAATTCTCAATCATCTTCTGTGTAACTTTTAACAAAGTTAAAAGAAAAAAGTCACCAAAATAGCAAAAAGAGTTGTCATACTTACATGAATCACTACGACTTACAGTAAAGATTAAGCTCCATGAAATAGGAGGATAAAAACTTTTAGGAATGAAACAAACTTCATAAGAAACTTAATCAATGTAATTGAATTCAACTACCCAGCGGAAAAAACCTTCAAATAATAGTGGCAGCCAATCCCTCTATTTATAGATAACAGAGGGTAGTGTGAATAAATATTTATTGTGCCTTATCGAAAAGGTCACAACTCTTTGGAAAAGTTGCAATAATTTGGAAAGGTCACAACCTTTCATAAAAGTCACAACTCTTCATAAAAGTCGCAAATTTTCATAAAAGTTACAACTTTTGATATAAAAGTTACAACTTTTGATATAAAAGTTGCAACTCTTCATAAAAGTCGCAACTCTTTATAAAAGTCGTAACTATTCAGAAAAGTCACAACTTTTCATAAAAGTCACAAGTCTACATTAAAGTCGCAACTCCTCATAAAAGTAACAATTTTTCTTGAAAGGGGAAGGCTAGTTTTGGAAATAAATAAATTTAAAAGGGAATTCTGGTTTGTGGTGGTGCCACGTAGGCGGGCCTAAGGTTTTCTTTTATATATATATATATGATATGATATGATATGATAATTACTTATTGAATGAATCTTGAATTACAAGTCAACAATGACAAAAGAGTCTCTGTCTTTTCCATTCCCCACAACTTTCCCTTTCTATTGGCAATAATATTAAAATTGTAGTACTACAGAGAAGAGAAAAGAATACACAGGTCAAAATATGCAGCTTATTTATTCGTTCACACCATGGAAAATAAATATGAAAGACTCCTATACTATTTCAACTAGGGTGCTAAATAAATTCTTATTCTATACCAACTAAATAACTAAATTTAAACAATAAAAGAAGCAATAAGAATACTCAACACTCTTCCTTGAAATGTTTGCTTTTAACTCGAAGTTTCCAAGGAAGTGTTTGGAATCTTATTTTGGGATGAGCTTTAGTAAAATATCAGCTACTTGATTCTCGGAACAACAATGAACAAGCTTGATTTCTTTTTTTTTCTCGACTTCTCTAATGGCATGAAACTTGACAAAGATATGCTTTGTTTTACCAAGTTATGCCAAGAAAAGCACCTTTTTCTACATGTATGAACCATATTCTAAGTTAAAAAGTTCCTTCTAAGTATCTAAGCACTCTTTTCACAACAGTAAAATGAATGTCGCTGAGACTTTACATTAATATTTAAAGAAAATTAGCAGCATACATTAAATCAGGTCTTGAGCTGCAAAGACAACTTCCAATCAAACTTCTAAAAAATGAAGCATCACACTATTTGGCTCCATTATTAAGAAGTGTCTACACATAGAGTGTAGCATCGTTGACATTTGATTGAGCATCGATTCGGCTATACCCATATAGAGCTTTTTGAAGCTTATACACCTTACCTTCACTTCCTTGAACCACAAAACCTTCGTGCTGATCTACACCTGGAATGAACATCTGGTATTTCGATATCAAATCTTCCTTCAACTTTACTCTATACACATTTTCACTCCAACAACTTGCTTAGTTTTAGGTATGTAAACGAGTTTCCATGTCTCGGTCTTCTCAATCATTGCTATTTCGCATGCTTGAATTCTTCTATCAAACTAGAATCTTGAAACTGTAAAAGTTCCTGGATAACAAAGTAACATATTGCATAAATTTCTAACAGAAAAATCATCATCATTTTGTGGTGTTTTTTTAAAAGATGGGGCAGCACAAAAATATTGAAAATATCTCTCAATATTTTATTAAGCATAATAGGGCTTTAAATAGATAACTTGATAACATCATTTGAAGAAAATCTGCATAATAAAAATTTAAAAAGACTAAATAATCTCAACAATTAAAAAAACTTAATAAATATTTAAAATTCAAATTCATCTTAAAACAAATAAACTTATTAATTTTTAAAAATGAATGCAATAACTAAAAGCAAACTCAACACTCTTCCTTTACTTTAGATATTGCAATTTAAAAAATTCGCTCCTCCTCGATTTCTACTTCTACGACTTGTTCTTCAGCTTGCATGCTTTTGTAACATTACTGGCAAGCTTGAATTTCCAAATATTGCATCAGGTCTCCACCAAAAAAAAATCAAGTGTATTTTTCTTTTGCATGTATGTGCAAAAGGGATAATCACCTTTTTCTTTTCTATTTTGTGCATAAAAGGCACCCTCAGTAACATTATCTTTGTCTTGCCTTAAGACTCTTCTATGCTCTTGTGCTTCAAGAAATTTTATTATTTCTTCAATAGATATAGTAGAGAGATCTTTAGACTTTTTTAGAGATGAAATCTTAGGTTCGAATATCTCTGAAATTGTCAAAAGATTTTTTCTACTATTCTGTCATCTTTGAAATCCTCACCAAGAAATCTGATTTTATTAACAATAAAAGAAATCTTTTTAGAATACTTAACAATAGTTTCATCCTCTTTCATCCTAAGAGATACAAAATCTCTTTTCGAATTCAAAATTTACATTTGCCTGACTCGATCAATTCCTTGATATTCTTTTTTTATTTTTTCCCAAGCTTCTTTTGTCGTCACACAAGCAATGATTTTAGAAAAAATCGAATCTGCAACTGAATTTTGATTATAGTTTTGTCTTTGAATTGTTTAAATTTTTTCATCCAAAATGAGATTTAATTTTAGCAAGGGTGGATTTGAAGGGAGAGGTTGTAAAGGTACATCTCCTATTACAACTTCCTACAGATCATAGGCTTCAAAAATATGATTTCATTTTCACTGACCAAACCAGTTAAAAGTTTTGTGGCATTCAAAAAAAGACTACTGCATGCAATTATTTTTGGTTAAAAGTTGGTTTAAGAAATCTTGTGCCTTGAAAAAAAAAGCACGGATTGAAAAAGTAGCCCTGATGGGTTAAAACGGTAGCCTTACGGGTTAAAATGGTAGCCATACGGGTTAAAAAATGTATTGTAGTTGTTTGGAAGATTTCATAGATCCCTTAAGATCACTGAAACTCTTGATACCACTGTTGGTATTTTTTAAATATGGGGCAGCACAAAAAGATTGAAAATGTCTCTCAATATTTTATGAAACGTAATAGGGCATTAAATAGCCAATTGGACAACATAATATGCAGAAAATCTGCATAACAAAAATTTAAAAAGACAAAATAATCTCAAACATTAAAATAACCTAACATATATTTAAAATTCAAATTCATCTTAAAACAATGTAACTTATTATTTTAAAAAATGAGTACATTAACTAAAAGTAAACTCAATACATTCTACTTCCAAGACTTCATTTGAAACTTCTAATGTCGGTTCAACATCAATCATTCTGACATGAGAGATATTCATATCCAAATAAGAATCTTCATCCACCTTCACATCTCTACTTATAAAAACATTCTCAGATTCAATATGATAAATTCTATAGCCCATAGTGATAGAGCTATAAAATAACCAAAATTCCTTTTTCCATTTTGGCAAAAACAATTCTTCGATTGAAAGCTGGTACATGAGTATAATACAATCAACAAAAAAACATTAAGATGTTTTATTGATGGTTTTATGAAATTCTGAAATTCAATTGATGTCATTCAACCCATGGCCTTTGTTGGAAGTCTATTTGCTAAATTAATGTATGTGTATCGCCTATGCCCAAAAACGACTTTGGAAACTCTCTTTAGAGAGATCGGTTTCTTTTGTTCTTTACATGTAGAAGTTTTAGTTTATCTGAAATAAAACTATTCTTGGTGCACTGACAAAATCGACGCTTTGATTCTTCATCTTTTCAATTTTGTTCCTATTTTTGTGGAATTTAGAACATCATTACTAAATATCATGGTTTTGCAGATTTTATGTGATGATGTTCTAATTTATGGAGAAATAAGAGCAGATATTGACACGACTAGTTCATCCAAGATATATTAAAACTTCTACCTGCAGGGAACGAGAAGACACCGAGCTCTGTTATGGAAATGCTGCCAAAGTCTTTTTTGGGCCGAGGCGCTAAACACATCTATTTACTTGAAAAATAGATTACAAACATGGGTCATGGATGGAATGACACCGGTTGAAGCTTATACACCTTACCTTCACTTCCTTAAACTACAAAACCTTCGTGTTGAGCTCAATAAATCTCCTCTTCTAGAAAGCCATTTCGGAAGGCAGATTTCACATCTAAATGAAGGATTTTCCACTTCATTTTGCTGCCAATACGATCAAAATTCTGCTGGTGTGAATCCTTGCAACAGGTGCAGAACTATCTAAATAATCAACTCCAGGCTTTTGAGGATCAACTGTAACAACCAAATTCTCTTCGTTCTTGTTGATTGATCCATCCGCATGAAACTTCAGTATGTAAAATCTATTTAACTTCATTAGTTTATTTAGTTTCATGTTTACCATTGAGTTTCCACAGCTCGTTCTTGTCAATCATGGCTATTTCCTCCTTCAATGCTCGCTTCTACTCTTCAATCCCACTGACATCTTGAAAGTTTAAATGTTCCACTATAACAAGATTATATTTTCCATAATTCTTTGCCAAAGATCAAGTACCTCTAACATAAAAATCTTCATTTTTTTTTCTTCCAAGCCTTTATTCGATCTTCTAAAGCAGGTTCAATATCCATCCTCCGGAATTGAGAGATATTCATATCACAATAGGACTCTTCATCCACCTTCACATTTCTACGTATAAAAACTTTGTAAGATTCAATGTTGTAAATAATATTGCCCTCAGACATAGAGCTATATATACCCAACAAAAAATCCTTTTTCTACTTTATAATCAATCTTACTCCATTTGATAGTTAGTACATGAGTAATACAAAATGAACCAAACACCTTAGATCCTTGTTGATTACCTCTTTTCCAAGTAAATTCGTGTATTTACCGCCTCTGCCCAAAAATGACTTTGGTAACTATATTTATCGAGTTCTATGGCTTCTTGTTCCTTACAGGCATATGTTATCATATCAGGCATGAATTATTTTTGGTGAATTAACAGAAGAAACACATTAGCTTATATCTGACTCAGTACCTACCATTAATTTTTCATGTGTGTCATTTTTTTGTCTTACTTCTTTAGAATTTAGAACATCATCACACAAAATCATGTTTTGTGGATATTGTGTGACGATGTTCCAAATTTTGAAAAAAATAGGATTAGAAATTGACATGCATGAAGAAATAATGGTGGGTATTGAGTTAGATATAAGTACTATTGTTGCTTTTGTCAGTGGACCAAGAAAAGTTCATACCAGATATGCTAAAAATTCTGCCTATAAGAAACAAGAAGCCACCGATCTTTATAAAGAAAATGTTATCAAACTCTTTTTGACTAAAGGCAGTAAACATATTGATTTACATGTAAAATAGAGTACCAAAAAGGACAATGGATGGAATGACACTAGTTGAAGCTTATACACCTCATCGACATTTTCTTGAACTACAAAACCTTCGGGTTGAGCTACATAAATCACCTCTTCTAGAAAACCATCCAAGAAGATAGATTTGACATCTAAATGCCATATTTTCCACTTCAATTGTGTTGCCAATGTAATCAAAATTATAATGACGTCCATCCTTGCAAAAAGTGAAAAAGTATCTAAAAAATGAACTCCAGGATGTCGAGAATAACCTTTATCAACCAGCTTTTATTTGTTCTTATTGATAGATCCATTTTCATTCAACTTCACTCAGTAAACCTAATTAATTCTAACTACTTGCTTTGTTTCAAGATTGTCAATGAGTTTCCATATCTTGTTCTTCTCAATCATGGCTATTTCCCCCTTCATTTCTCTCAACCATTCTTCAATCCCACCGGGATCTTGAAAGAATGTTTAAGCAAAACAATATTACATCTTCAACAAATTTCTACCAAAGGTCTAGTACCTCTAACAAACAAATCTCTGTCATTCTATGCTTCCAAGTCTTCACTTGAATCTTCTAATGCAGGTTCAATATCCATCCTTCTGACTTGAGTGATATTCGAATTCCAATAAGTAATGGAGCTATATAAATAAAAAGTTTCCAAATGATTTTGGGCAGAGGAGGTAACACATCAATTTACCCGCAAAATAGATTACTACAGGGCCGTTGATGGAATAAATCTCCTCTTCTACAAAATAATTTTAGAGGGAAGATTTGACATCTAAATATTGGATTTTAATTTCCCCTTCATTTAAGATGCCAATCCAATCAAAATGCTGATAGTGTCCATCCTTGCAACATGTGCAAAAGTTGTATCCGAATGATCAACTCAGGTTGTTGAGAATAACCTCTAACAACCAACTTGCTTTGTTAATATTTATATATCCATCTTAATTCAACTTCACATAATAAACCCATATAACTCCAACAACTGGTTTAGTTTCTGGTTTCTCGACGAGTTTCAAAGCCTCGTTCTTCTTAATCAGTGAGCTCACTTGCATTCTTTAATCCAACTAATATCTTCAAATTTTTGACCTTTCCAGGATAACATGATTACATCTTTCCATAAATTTCTACCAAAGGTCTAGTACCTCTAATAGAAAAATCTTCATCATTCTCTTCTTCCAAGTCTTCATTTGAATCTTTTGATACCGGTTCAACATCCATCCGTCTGACTTGAGAGATACTCAAATCAAAATAATAATCTTCATCCTCATTCACATCTCTACTTATGAAAAATGTCCCAGATTCAATACTGTAAATATTATAGCCCTTAGATATAGTGTTATAGCCAACAAAACTTCCTTTTTCGGCTTTTTTGTAAAGCTTGCTCAGTTGGTACATCGGTATAACACAATGAACCAAACATCTTTAGATGTCTTATGCAATTCCAAGCTGCAACTGGTATTATCAGTCCACATCGCTTGTTGGTAGTCTATTTTGAAAGTACATTGATGTGCTTACCGCATCTTCCCAAAAGAGACTATGGCAACTTTTTCTTTTGAGATCTCAGTTGCTTCTTGTTCCTTAAAAGAAGATGTTTTTTGTATATCTAGGCCAAAATATTCTTGGTGCACTGACTGAAGCAATACCTGTACATATATCTAACACTATACTTATTATCGGTTCTTCATGCATATCAATTTTCGCTCTTATTTCTTTAAAATTTAGAACATTATCAGATAAAATAATGTTTTCCAGATTGTGTGTGATGATATTCTAAATTCTAAGAAACAATATTCGAAATTCTAAAGAAATAAGAGCAGTGACACGCGTTAAGAATCGATGGTAGATATTGAGTCAGGTATACGTACATGTGTTGCTTGTGTCAGTGCAGTAAGAATAGTCCATACCTGATATGCTAAAGCTTAAGCCTATTAAGAACAAGAAGCAACCGATCTCTATAAAGAAAAAATAACCAAAAGTCTTTTTTGGAAGAGATAGTAAACACATCGATTTACTTGTGAACTACACTACAAACAAGGTTCGTGGATTAAATGACCCTAGTTGAAGCTTATGCGCCTTACCTTCACCTTCTCAAACTAAAAAATCTTCAAGTTGAGCTACAGAAATTTCTAGAAAACTATTCAAGAAGTTCTATTTAACATCTAGGTCAGATATTCCACTTCATTTGTGCTGCCAATAAAATCACAATTATGATGGTGTCCTGTAACAACCAGCTTTCCTATGTGCTTGTTAATAGATCCGTCCACAATCAGCTTTACTCTTCAAACCTATTTAACTCCAATGACTTGCTTAGTTTCAGGTTTTTCAATGAGTTTCCAGGTCTCATTCAATGTTGTAAATCCCATAACCCTTAGAGATAGATTTATAACACAATGAACCAAATACTTATTGATAGTTTTATGCAATTCTAAGCTTCAAACGGTGTTAATCAATCCACGACCCTTGTTGGTAATCTATTTTTCTAGTAAATCGATGTGTTTACCGCCTCTGTCCAAAAAAGATCTTGGCCACTTTTTCTTTAGCGAGCACTATTGCTTCTGTTCCTTGCAGGCAGAAGTTTTGGCTCATCTAGGATAAAGTATTCTTGGTGCACTAAAAAAGCAAAACTTGTAGTTACATCTAACTCAATACCTACCATTTATTCTTCATGTGTGTCAATTTCTAATATAATTTCTTTAAAATTCAGATCATCATCACACAGAATTGTGGTTTTACAGATTTTGTGTGATGATGCTCTAAAGTCGGAAGAAATAAGAGTAGAAAATAAATCGGGTGAACAATCAATGATAGGTATTGAATTAGACATAATTTTATGTGCTACTTTTGTCAATGCACCAAGAATGGTTCAATCCCATATATACTAAAACTTTTGTAAGGAACAAGAAGCAAAATAGCTCTATAAAGAAAAAAAATTCAATGTCTTGTTGGGCAAAGACGGTAAACACATCGATTAACTTGTAAAATTTACAAATAACAAAGTTCGTTGATGGAATGACACTAGTTGAAGCTTATACACCTTTCCTTTACTTCTTTGAACTACAAAACCTTCGGGTTATGCTACATAAATGTAACACTTCGGGACTGTAAACGTCAATTGGATGTTGAAAAGCTGTAGAAAGTTATTGGTGCACTAATTCTACAAACCCTTTTACGGACCTAAGAAGATTTTACTTGCCATATGAGCAAGTTGTTGCTACTTTCCTGGAGTTCAGGAAAATGTTAAGTATTAGATTGGATTCCGTCAGCCAGAAGTATGGCTCGTGGATGGGTATATGGGTCTTGGATGTGGCTCGTTGAATAGATATATATTAGACTTGCTTAAATTTTGGCATTTTATGTTCTACCGACGTCTTGTACGGGACATACAAGGAAATACAGATTGTAGAATTTTATCCGTAGTTGATCTTTAAAAATTTAGTGTCCAATGATTTTATTACGACTTGCTAGTACGGCCCATCAAAGGATTTATGAACCGTACTTGGCCATCGTGGTTATTATTAGATGGCCTATGGCAATGGGTCACTCTATGAGAAGGGGTACGACTCGTGTTTTATAGTGCGTGTCATGGTTCTTAGTTCGTAGTTCAAATCAAGGACTCAGTATTTTTTAAGTAGGAAACGTGAGTGTCAGTAAGTCAGTAGATGGGAGTACGGACCGTAGAAGCCTCTTTGTGGACGTTACTTACAATTTTAGGTGGGGTTAATTCAGTCTTTTCCCAACGCCTTTTAAGCCTTAACCCGATGGTTTTGCACCTAATTAAGGTTATTTTCTGTTTAATTCAGTCCCAACACTCCCATAATCACTCCCAGGACATAGATCAAGGATCCCAAAATTGAAAGTTTGGGGTTTTAAGCATCTTCTTAAAGTTTTATCAAGAACATTGTTCTTCCAGGTTTGTAGGGCTATTCATAGTGTCAGATTAAGTCGGTCCTCACGCCCTTCAACTTAATTCAACTAATAAAGAGATAAATCTAGGGTTTTAACCAATATTCCATGAATTCTGAACTTTTTCTTGTTTTTCTTATTCTGAGTTATGATTTCTTAACTATTGAGATTATATACTTTATACATATAGATTCTTAAGTTTTTAATGCCTTTATTATCACATTAACCCTTGTTGATGAAACTTGTGAAAGCCTTCATGCAGTTATTTCCATACAGTCATTTCTAAATCTAATGGATGTCCAAGTATATTTTAAAGCAACATTTGAGAAGATCACTTATGGTTCCAAATGTATTATTTTTGCATTGAGAAAAGTATTCCTATTTTAAGAAGAGCATATTTAGTTTTTCAAAAGCATTTTCAGTCTAAAGATTAGTAATTCTTTAAAGATGACTTTTTTAGTGCTAACTCAAGTTAATAAATATTATTATATGAGCATTAATACATATATTTTTTTATTAGTATTGAGTACTGATTTGGATAAGATATAAAGACAACTTAAACCGCATAACCTGCACCACTAGTGTAGATAGGATCGCACTACAATTCCAGTGACTCCTCACCAGCCTCAAGAAGGACATTAGAGGGATCCAAAAGTTAAGTTGCCTCCTATATTCCGACAAGGTATATGGTGGTTCTGACAACATGGTTAAGACATTGTACCATCAAGAAACTTTTCTTGATGGTTGTTAGAGGAACTCATTAAGAAAGTAAAGTATTTTATTTAAGTATTTTACTATCAATCCATACCTATATGTAAAGTTTTTAATGCTTTCGTTCAATATTTCATGCTTTACTTCAGCTCAATTATGTTAGTCGGTCATTAAGTTCACTTAATTTAGTTGGATACACTATATCTTTTTCTCAATCAAGATGTACCCGCACTTTCTCAACTTGTGATATATTGGTTATAGGGTTTGTCGTTTTGAATCATTGTCTATTCAAAAATTTTAATTCAACTATTGCGTCATGTATATATCACTATATCACTTATTTATTTTATGAGAAACATATGTATAATAAAAAAAAAATACAATCAACCATCACCATAAATTCTGATCTCAAACAAGAAATGTTATGTGTACAATCTAAGCTAAAACTTAAATATTCACTATACAAAAAAAATCACTGAAACATCGCCATAAATTCAGATCTCAAACTAGAAACATTATGTATAGAAATCTAACCACAACATAAATATTCACTAGATTCCTTGATAAAACACATAAATAATTTTTAGATAAAAAGCTTTCAATTGGATGAAGTTCATTCAGATATAAACATTAAATTACGCTCGCTTTCAAAATATGGATAGAGAGCATTAGATACCATGAAAAAAAACAAAGGGCTATAGAAACATAGAAAAAAACAAGGGAGTTTTGGGCATTGGGTTTCATGATTTTTTATCACTCGTCGCAATTGTGATAACCGAAGAAATCGTTGCTGCAGTTCTTGATTTCTAAATACATGAATGCAAGTATATCTTAGAATTCATGAAAACCAAGTGGTTGTTCATAAAGCTGCTGTGGACAATTTCAATTATTCATTTACAAACAATAATTTTTATTTGCCTGTATGTTAATTTCAATCAGTCTTTTCTAGTTTATAAGCTTGCAGATGTTAATAATTTAGGTGTTAGCTATATTTGCTTTTCATTTTCCTGAATTAGATTAGGTTGGTTTAGTATCATACACTTGAGAAAGCGGTAATAGAGCACGCAACAAAAAAGGCAAGAGGATCACTCGAATCAGTTTCTCATTTTTTTAAAATTTACCGATGATTTAAAATATCTCATATGATTAAAAAAATCAAGTGACTGAATTGTTTTTATTTGTCATCTTAGATTTTTTTTTGCACATCGAAAAGGTCCTTAAAGTAGATATTGATACCTGATTGCTAGATATGCAGATCTGCAAAGAGTGATACTTGGTTGACTTCAACCACGTAGCAGCACAAAGAGAGAAGAAAACCTAAGAAAACAATTAATTAGAGTTCCCTTTTCATGGATCCGATCTTGATGGTGGCCTTAATACCATTTATAAGTTTCAATCCATCGAATTTGTATTTAAGAAAATAAAAGCAAACATTACCAGACGGTAAATGATCCTGACGAGATGTTAACCATGACGTTGTTTCATCCTCTAATCTATCATGAAGGGAAGTTTGCTTTTTCCCTCGGAGAGCTAAGCAGTAAACTTCATCATCATGGGGTTAAGATCATAACCGTCTAGATGAAAGAAGAACATTGGCATAGCTAAATGAGTTATAACTTCATAAAGTTCGTCAGCAGAGAAGAAGAAGGAATGAGTGAGAAACTTTAGCACTGAATAGTAAAAAATTAGAGGAAATGAAAATTTTTAGGTCAAGGTTCATAGAGAGGCATCACGAAAAGTTTTAGTGCCACAAAAGTGGGCTTGGTCAATGTATTGGCCCAACCCAACTCGTTATTGGGATAGGGTTGGGTAAGATTTTTCAACCCAACTCTTCACATATTTGATGTCTTTTAATAAGAAACGTAAAGTCTATATATTTTTCTGTATTTTTTTTGTATTAATATGATTTAAGTTACACAAATGAATATTATGGTACTTATGTGGGGGCCAAATGAAAACAATGTAAAAACGCTATCATTGATCCTAATTATACATTAAAAATATAACTTTTCAAATTACAATTTCTGTCAGAGTTTTGTTTCGAATATGTATCTGATGGAAAAAATACATTTATTATTGATATACGCGGGTTAAGAGTATACATATTTTGGGTAGTTAATTAAAGGAACATAATTTAATAAAAACAAATAAAAAGTAATTCACGACTGTAACGACTTTCGAGGATATGGAGTATCCGTAAGCTACAGTTAATATATTAATAAAAAATCAAATTCTCTCCTAATTTTTGTTCATCACTCAGATTTTATTATGTTTCTTCTATTTAATTCATATTCAATTTTCTATAGAGTGTATTATTCAATTTTTCAAAATCACAATATCTGAGATTGATAATGACATATCACTGCTTGATTGAGACATTCTGAAACTTGATTTTAGAAATTATATACGATAGTTATAAAATTGATGAAATTCGTCTCAAGAATTACATTACATATAATGATTTGACTTAATTTATTTCAATACAATTTGAAAGAGAGAATTTAGATACACGTTTGACAGAAATTCAACTCCGTTGGAGATTCAATTTGATATAGAAATGAAACAATTTATGGAGTTGAAGAATGGAGATATGATTTTTGATTGTATACACTGTGTATAATATATAGCCTCTGTATCTCATCTGTCTTATTTGTCACACACAAAATCACTCATGTGTACACACATTCTAAGAGACTCTAATCTGATCGAACTTGTCTCCATTAATCCTTAAGTATCTAAAATATGATCATGTTCTCTGTCTATGTTTCTACAAACAACGTGTGTTTGATTTCCTGCTAGCAAATTCTCTCTTTCCTGATTTCCTCTCCCCATTATCACTATACTAAGAAAACTAGAAAAATATCATCAATTTACACCATGTTGAGAGCTTAAGATAATGATTTTATGAACAGAAGGTCGTACAACTCCTCTCTTTTTGAGGTCTTAGAGTTTCAAGACTTTAATTCTGGGAGGCTCTATTGTAGGAAAGATAATAATCAATTCTTCTTCTTTAGTAATTCCTCCACAAATTCAATACATGATGCGTTAAAACCAACATCAAAGTAATCCACAATTATGTTAAAGCATCAACATTTAAGACATCATTTTGAGGTCATGTAAATTTTATTCCTTGTGTTGATGCTTTAAAATAAATTTATCATAATTCAAGATTATGGCTGAGATACTGGACAAGCTAATGATTTAGTCACATTTACGCACAAGTATGAAGCTTTTTTCTACTACTTTAGATGCTTATTTAGTATCCAAGAACATCCTTGGATATAGAGTAATCGAGGTTTACTTTGAGCATTACTCTTATATTCGAATGGATATTAAGAAAAGTTTCAATCATGGTCAGAATTGCAATATTTCAAATGAACATCAACAATTTGCTAGAGGTACGGATAAAGAGGGAAGGACTGAATTTTCTTCAAGTGGTGGCAATTTTGAAGACTTTGATAGTGATTTGTCAAAAGAACACGATAATTTACGATGGAGTGAAAATGGAGTACCTGGATATGAAGTTAGAGATGAAGTGTGAAAATAAATGAAACGTAAAGAAGGAGATTCTAATTGTGTTGACTACAAAGATTTCAAGAGCTTAAAAAGTAATCCTAATTCAGATAGTAAGATCAAGCCATGTGTCGTAGATAAGTACACGGATTGTGGTCTGTATTCATGGATCAGCCACATGTTTTCAACCCAGAGAACCCCATCGACGATTGACCAGCACAGACCGGCTTTCGATCGACGCTTCATCGGTCTCATCCGTCGGTGACCTCGACAACAGTTAAGTCAGGGGTCTCTTGGTATTTTTCTTATGTGTTGGACCCGTACTGTGTCGTTTAACCCCTAAACTACGTTATTTTAGTCAGTTTTAGCCTAGTGACTTAGCTAGAAACTACCCTAAGCAAGTTATTCACCAAAAACATAGAAAAATTGGAACACAAAACTGAAGCATACATTTCGCTACATCTTCTCGTGAGAAGTGACATCCGAAAAACAACCTTCAAAATGCGGGATAGTGATTATGAATTTGTAGTTATGTCATTTGGAAAAATCAATGCTCCTGCAACTTTCATGGACTTGATGAACAGATTGTTCAAGAAGTACTTGGACTTGTTCATTATTGTCTTTATTGATGATATCCTCATTTAATCTAGGAATGAGGAAGAACATGCGAGTCATTTGAGGGTTGTTCTGTAAACTCTCAAGGATCACAAGTTATTCGCTATGTTTAGGAAATGTGAGTTTTGGTTGTAATATGTTGTTTTCCTTGATCACATTGTTTCTAGCAAAGGGATCAAGGTGGATTCTTTAGAAAATCGAAGCAGTGAAACAATGGCTGATACCAACCTCTCTTACAGATATAAGATATTCTTAGGATTGTCTGGTTGCTATAGCTCCTGTTTTGACTCTACCAGAGGGGACGAACGGTTATGTTATATTGATGCATCCAGAGTCATCCTACATTGTGTGCTGATGCAGCGAGGAAAGGTTATAACATATGCTTCTAGACATCTTAAGGTACATAAGAAGAACTATCTGAATCATGACCTCGAGCTAGCAGAAGTGGTGTTGACACTTATGATTTGGAGACATTACTTGTATGGTGTTTACGTAGATGTGCTCACAGACCATAAGATCCTTCAATATGTGTTCAACGAGAAAGATTTGAATCTTTGCCAGAGAAGATGACTTGAGTTTCTCAAATATTATGGTATAAGTGTGTATTACAATCTTGGTAAGGCCAATGTAGTAGCAAATGCTTTTAGCAGACTATCAATGGGTAGTTTGGCACATGTAACGGAAGAAAGAAAAGAACTAGCAAACGATGTTCACAAGCTTGCTCTCTTAGAGTTCATCTCATGAGCATATTAGATAATGGTGTAATAATTCATAATAGATCAGAATCTTCAATGGTAGTGGAGTTTAAAGAAAAGAAAGATAGTGATCCGATATTGCTTCTACTAAGTGGTGCAGTCCATTAGTAAAGAGTTGAGGTTTTCTCTCAAGGGGGAGATGGGGTGCTTCGTTATCATGGTCGATTATGTGTTCTTAAGATGGGTGAGCTGACATAACATATTCTTGTGAAAGCCCATAACTCCAGATATTCTATTCATCCTGGCACTACTAAAATGTACAGTGATCTTTGGGAAGTCTTTTGGATGAATGGAATAAAAAGGGATATAGCCTATTTTGTGGCTAAGTGTCCTAATTGTCAGCAAGTTAAGGTAAAATATTAGAAACCAGAAGGTATGACTCCAGATATTAACATTCCTACTTGGAAGTGGGAAGTGATCAACATGAACTTCATCAAAGATTTACCTAGAACTCGCAGACAACATGACTTCATTTGGGTGATAGTTGGTAGAGTTACTAAGTTTGCATGCTTTCTGGCAGTTAAGACTACAGATTTAGTGTAAGACTACGGCAACCTTTACATTAATGAAATAGTCAAGTTGCATGGGGCAAATTTGTTTATCATCTTAGATAGAGGTTCTCAATTTACCTGTCATTTTTTGTAGTCGCTCCAGAAAGGTTTTGGTACTTATATTAATCTTAGCACTACATTTCATCTTCATACGGATGGTCCGGTTGGGCGTACGATTCAAACCATAGAGGAAATGTTGAGAGTTGGTATGATCAATTTCAAGGGTAGAAACTCTAGAATATTCCTGAAAGTGTCGACCTATAGCCGAACCCATGTGCCGTAGATCAGTCCACAATCCGTGGTCGTGCATAAGCCCCTGGTTTTTGACCTCTAAAACCCCATAGATTGTTCACCATCATGGACCATCATTCGACCGACGGTCCGTCTATCTCGTCCATCTGTGACCACGACAATAGTTAGTTCAAGGGTCTTTTGGTCTTTTTCTTATGCGTTGGACCCCTAAACTACGTCATTTAGCCCCTAAACTATGTGGTTTTGGTCAATTTTATCCTAGTAACTTAACTAAAATCTACCCTAAGCAAGTCATTCACCAAATACATAAATAAATAGAACGTAGAAGGAGAAGGAGTCGACCAAGCCCTAGTCTAAAGAACGCAGCGAGTCTTCATCAGTTTCAACCCAAAAATCCAAAGCTTTCTCCGTGAAATTCTTCACAAGGTATGTGGGATTTCACAAGAGGGTTCCTTTCACCCAATCAGTCCCTAGATTTCAGTCAGAATCTTGATTCTCTTAATTGTATATAGGTGTAGGGTTTCTTTAATGTTAGAAGTGGGTTTTAGGTGTTAGAATGATCCAAGTCAGATTATCATGAATTCAGTATCTTTTGCTGTATATTCTTTCATAAATTCAGAACCCTAGCTATGTAGTTCTTTTAGGTCATGAATTACACATGCTAGGTTAGATATTTTAGATATATACATGCATACCTCTGTTTTGAATGTCCATTATCAGCATATTAATGTGGCATTCTCAGTTTTCATACCACTGTTTTGAGCTATCAAGCATTATAACATTTCAGTTATAAAATGTTAATTACTTAATCAATTGGGAGAAACTTAATATCGAGTGGACTAGGGGGGTCAGTCACCCTCAAGTCGTAGAACTAAATGCCCCGTAGGTTGTGTCCCCTTTGTGGTCATCATTTTAGTTATCACACCAACTTGCCTCTATAACTCTGGAGAGGTATATTGGATTCTCTCGATGGGGCATATACATCGGACTCCACATTAACGTCATGTGATTTTATGTCAGTTAATAGCACTCTCTTAAAATTCAGTCATATTCTATTGCATTGACCATTTTATCTGTATAAATTAGTACTTCGTCTCAGCATGTTATAGACTTGGTCAATGCATTCAGTTTATCGTGTTCATTATCTTCAATATCCTCATCATGTTCAGATTATATGATTGCTTTATTATTTGTTTAGTTAAGTTAGTGTTCAGCTTTATTCTGTCCTGCATGCTTCTTACCTTTAAAGTACTGACGTATACTCTACGCTACATCTTCTTGTGATGTATGTTCAGGTCCTTAGCAGTCAGATCACACATAGATGGGTTCCTGATCTTCAGTTCAACAACATCAGTGGTCAGTCCTAATACTTTGAGGACTAGTGACATGATTATATTTCTTTCTTTTAGCTTTAGTTTCAGTTTTGCTAGAGCTAGTTGGGGCATGTCCCATCATTTCTAGTCAGTATAGGTTTCATTTCACTCATAGTTAGTGTAAGCTTTAGTTTAAGGGTTTTACTTTTCATTTATATTGAAACTCTCAGTTTTTCTTATATTTAGATTTAGTATATGGGAATTCCCCATCGTCTCAGATTATCATATGATTTAGCTTTCGCACAATGCTTATTGGATAAGTTTACTTTAGTATGCTTATGATATGACAACAGGGTTAGCTTGGGGTCATTCAAGATCCTATATCCCGTGTCCGCATCAAGGAATAGTCTCGGGGCGTGACAATATATCAAGAATGTTCACTGTGGTCAAATATTAGCCAAACATATATCAACAATTAGTGCTTGTTCCATGTAACTGTGTTTGGACTTGACTCAATATTTTGATTGGTTGTTTTGTAGGAACAATAAGAAACACAAGGAGTTATGGTAAACATGTTCTTAAACTGCAGAAGAATAGGAGCGAATAGGAGCGTGATCATTGAGGCACATATCAAATAAAGATGGAGATAAACCAAATAGTTGACAAAGAAAGGCAGATAGAAGAAACAAGGGAAGTTTTCTATTACCCAATTTTGCACTGAAATCAAGATGTCTTCGCTATGTTCCTATGTTCAACAACTTTGATGAGGTATATAATCTTGGTGCTCTAGAGTTAACAATTCGAGGAAGGTCACCTAGTGAAGTTTAGAGTTATCAATAATTTAGTAACTTAAACAATAGGGAACAAATAACTATTTAATCAACTTGAAATTTTAGAGAACGAAAGAAATCCTATAAGAGCACAAATTGGTGTACATATCTTGACAAAAACATTTCATGTAATAATATCAAATAGAGTTTGATTATATTGGATAAGATTATTGTATGATAAAAACATTGGAAGTCCAAAGTCCTTTAAATTTTTTATTTATTAGGTAAATTGCCCGCGTTTTGCGCGGTCGTGCACTACGTCAATAATCTATTTTTGAACATTTGATACTATAAGTGTTTTCGAGAGGGTAAAGCCCTATGATAGATTTTCAAGAATATTTTATCCAAAGAAGATATGAAATATTTTTTAATCTTAAAACGAAAAAGATTTGATTCTAAGTGTTTATGGATTCTTTTATTAATTCTTTATTTTATTGTTCATCATCAAAGTCTTTCGAAAAGACATGTAATTGTTTCATTGTCTATATTTGTATTTTCAGAAAGTTGCACAAACATTTTATTCATCAATTGCGAGAGTTTTTCTCCTATTCAAGGCCTCTACATAAAAAATCTAAATATTATACATCTTATATAATTAGTTGTGTACTTGATAAATTTATTTTAATATAAAAACATATCTCTTGAATTTCAATGAAATAACGTATGTCGCTCAAATAATTTGATTAAATGATGTCTTGGCAAGTCCCTTATTCAAAATCATACGGAATCGATGACACTACTTTGATAGACAAAACACATATTTTTTTATTTATGTTTCGATCAATATGGTTAAACTTTATTTTTTGGGACTTTTACTCTAATGTTATATGAAGATAATTATTTCTTTAATATTTGATTAATATAGAGTCACCTACTTTGAGGGGTAATTCATTGACTCCAATCAAACATTTGAACTGAAAACATTTGATAAGGTTGAGTATAATACTTACCATCCCACTGCATTCCTTTATTAATTGTATGTCACTAATCCATTGAATGCCTCGATAGGATAAGAAGTTGAATAAATAACCGTCCATGGTACTATGGAACCACCTAGCTTTTGAACACTCAAAATCCATTCTTGGACATCCCATGGATATCTTAGCCACTGAAAACTCTATAAAGATCAAAGTCATTTATTTAAAAGTTTAAGAATTCTAATCTCCATGATAATAGTCTAATGATTACATAAACTCTTTATTAACATATTTTTACTTCAATATAATGATCCAAAACATAAACATAAACAACATAGTTTAAAACTTGTACTCAAAAACAAAAATTAATAAAATAAACATAAATTAATGATTGTAAAAAAATATGCCAGGATCAATAATAATAAAATGAAACATAAAGGAATAAGCCAAGCCCACTGAATCCACATTGTCACCTTAAGGAAATTATTTCATTCTAATACCCGAGGTTTAAAGGAATAGATCCTCTCAGGACAAAAAGATTTTATTAGCAGTGTGTTGATACAATAACAATGGTGTCAGTTGGCCATTAAGCAAGAGCAAAGTGCACAAATATTTAATCGTGCACAAGAAGAAGAAGTTCAGAATTCTCGTTATAAAAAAATGAGAGAAAATCCCTCTATTTCTAGATAACAAAGGTAGCGTGAATAATTATTTATTTTCCCTTATCGGAAAGGTCACAACACTTTGGACACGTAAAAATCTTTCATAAATGTCATAATTTTTCAAAAAAAGTTACAACTCTTCATTAAAGTTTCAAAGCTTCATAAAAGTTGCAACTCTTCGTAAAAGTCACAAGTTTTCATATAAAGTCACAACTTTTTATAAAAGTCGCAACTTTTCATAAAAGTCATAATTTTTCATGAAAGAAAAGGTTAATTTTAAAAATAAATAAATTAAAAGGGAATCCTGGTTTGTGGTTGCGCCACATAGTCGGGCCTAGGGTTCTCTTTTATATTAATATATGATATGATATGATGATTACTTATTGAATGAATATTGAATTACAAGTCAACAATGACAAAAGTGTCTTTGTGTTTGCATTCCCCACAACTTTCCCTTTCTATTGGCAATAATATTAAAATTGTAGTATACAAAGAAGAGAAAAGAATACATATGTCAAAATGTGCAGCTTATTTTATTCGTTAACACCATGGAAAATAAATAGATGAAAGACTCCTATACTATTTCAACTAGGGTGCTAATAAATTCTTATTCCATCTCAACGAAATAACTAAATTTAAACAATAAAAGAAGCAATAAGAATACTCAACACTCTTCCTTGAAGTGTTTGGAATCTGATTTTGGGAAGAGCTTTAGTAAAATATCAGCGACTTGGTTCTCGGAACAACAATAAACAAGCTTGATTTCCTTTTTTTTTTTTCTCGACTTCTCTAATGGCGTGAAACTTGACAAAGATATGCTTTTTTTACTAAGTTATGCCAAGAAAAGCACCTTCTTCCACATGTATGAACCATATTCTAACTTACAAAGTTCCTTCTAAGTATCTAAGCACTCTTTTCACAATAGTAAAATGAATTTCCCTGAGACTTTACATTAATCTTGAAAGAAAACTAGCAGTATGCATTAAATAAGGTCTTGAGCTGCAAAGACAATTTCCAATCAAACTTCTAAAAAATGAAGCATCACACTATTTGGATCCATCATTAAGAAGTGTCTAAACATAGAGTGTAGCATCGTTGTCATTTGTTTGAGCATTGATTCGTCTATACCAAGCCCTTGGATCCTTCTTCAACCCATATAGAGCTTTTTAAAGCTTATACACCTTACCTTCACTTCTTTGAACCACAAAACCTTCGTGGTGAGCTATACCTGGAATGAACATCCGGTATTTTGATATCAAATCTTCCTTCAACTTTACTCTATACACATTTTGACTGCATAGTTTCAGGTATGTAAACGATTTTCCATGACTCGGTCTTCTCAGTCATTGCTATTTCGCTTGCTTGAATTCTTCTATCCAACTAGAATCTTGAAAGTGTAAATGTTCCTTGATAACAAAATAACATATTCCATAAATTTCTCACAGAAAAATCATCATCATTTTGTGGTGTTTTTTTAAAAGATGGAGCAGCACAAAAATATTGAAAATATCTCTCAATATTTTATTAAGAATAATAGGGCTTTAAATAGACAACTTGATAACATCATTTGAAGAATATCTGCATAATAAAAATTTAAAAAGACTAAATAATCTCAACAATTAAAAAAACCTAATAAATATTTAATATTCAAATTCATCTTAAAATAACTAAACTTATTTTTTTTTAAATGACTGCAGTCACTAAAAACAAACTCAACAATCCTCCTTTGCTTTAGATACTGCAATTTAAAAAATTTACTCCTCGATTTCTACTTCTATGACTTGTTCTTTAGCTTGCATACTTTTGTAACATTACTGGCATGCTTGCAATTTCCACATATTGCATCAGGTCTCCATCAAAATAAAATTTCAAGTGTCTTTTTCTTTTGCAAGTATGTGCAAAAGGGATAATCACCTTTTTCTTTTATCTTTTGTGCATAAAAGGCACCCTCCGTAACATTATATTTGTCTTGCCTTAAGACTCTTCTATGCTCTTGTGCTTGAAGAGATTTTATTATTTCTTCAATAGAAATAGTAGAGAGATCTTTAGACTTTTCTAGAGATGAAATTTTTTATTCGAATATCTCTGAAATTGTCACAAAAAATTTTCTACAATTCTGTCATATTTGAAAATCCTCACCAAGAAATCTAATTTTATTAACAATAAAAGAAGTCTTTTCAGAATACTTAACAATAGTTTCATCCTCTTGCATCCTAAGAGATACAAAATGTCTTCTCAAATTCAAAATTTGCATTTGCCTGACTCGATCACTTCCTTGATATTCTTTTTTTAATTTTTCCCAAGCTTCTTTTGTCCTCACACAAGCAATGATTTTAGAAAAAATCGAATCTGCAACTGAATTTTGATTACAGTTTTGAGTTTGAATTGTTTAATTTTTTTCATTCAAAATGAGATTTAATTTTAGCAAGGGTGGATTTGAAGGGAGAGGTTGTAAAGGTACATCTCCCATTACAACTTCCTACAGATCATAGGCTTCAAAAATATGATTTCATTTTCACTGACCAAACCAGTTAAAAGTTTTGTGGCATTCAAAGAAAGACTACTGCGTGCAATTATTTTTGGTTAAAAGTTGGTTTAAGAAATCTTGTGCGTTGAAAAAAAAAACACAGATTGAAAACGTAGCCCTGATGGGTTAAAACGGTAGCCTTACGGGTTAAAAAATGTATGGTAGTTGTTTGGAAGATTTCATAGATCCCTTAAGATCAGTGAAGCTCTTGATACCACTGTTGGTGTTTTTTTAATTATGGGGCAGGACAAAAAGATTTAAAATGTCTCTCAATATTTTATTAAATATAATAGGGCATTATACAGCCAACTGGACAACATAATCTGCAGAAAATCTGCATAACAAAAATTTTAAAAAGACTAAATAATCTCAACAATTAAAATAACCTAACATATATTTAAAATTCAAATTCATCTTAAAACTATGCAACTTATTATTTTTAAAAAATGATTACAGTAACTACAAGCAAACTCAATACATTCTACTTCCAAGACTTCATTTGAATCTTCTGATGTCGGTTCAACATCCATCATTCTGACATGAGAGATATTCATATCCCAATAAGAATTTTCATCCACCTTCACATCTCTACTTATCAAAACATTCTCAAATTCAATATTATAAATTCTATAGCCCATAGTGATAGAGCTAAAAAAAAAAAAAATTCCTTTTTCCATTTTGGCACAAAATTTTCTTCGACTGAAAGCTGGTACATGAGTATAATACAATGAACAAAAAACATTAAGATGTCTTATTGATGGTTTTATGAAATTCTAATTCAATTGATGTCATTCAACCCATGACCTTTGTTGGAAGTCTATTTTGCTAAATTAATGTATGTGTATCGTCTATGCCCAAAAAAGACTTTGGCAACTGTCTTTAGATAGCTCGGTTTCTTTTGTTCCTTACATGTAGAAGTTTTAGTTTATTTGAAATAAACTATTCTTGGCACACTGACAAAATCGACGCTTTGATTCTTCATCTTTTCAATTTTGGTCTTATTTTTGTAGAATTTAGAATGTCATTACTAAATATCATGGTTTTGCAGATTTTATGTGATGATGTTCTAATTTATGGAGAAATAAGAGAAGATATTTACATGACTAGTTCATCTAAGATATATTAAAACTTCTACCTGCAGGGAACAAGAAGTCACCGAGCTCAGTTATGGAAATGCTGCCAAAGTCTTTTTGGGCCGAGGCGATAAACACATCTATTTACTTGAAAAATAGATTACAAACAAGGGTCATGGATGGAATGCACGAGTTGAAGCTTATACACCTTACCTTCACTTCCTTAAACTACAAAACCTTCGGGTTGAGCTCAATAAATCTCCTCTTCTAGAACGCCATTCCGGAAGGTAGATTTCACATCTACTTGAAGGATTTTCCACTTCATCTGTGCTGCCAATACGATCAAAATTCTGCTGGTGTCCATCCTTGCAACAGGTGCAGAACTATCTAAATAATCAACTCTAGGCTTTTGAGAATCAACTGTAACAACCAAATTCTCTTCGTTCTTGTTGATTGATCCATCCGCATGAAACTTCAGTATGTAAAATCTATTTAACTTCATTAATTTATTTAGTTTCATGTTTATCATTGAGTTTCCACAGCTCGTTCTTGTCAATCATGGTTATTTCCTCCTTCAATGCTCGCTTCTACTCTTCAATCCCACTATAACAAGATTATATTTTCCATAATTTTTTGCCAAAGATCAAGTACCTCTAACATAAAAATCTTCATTATTTTTTTCTTTCAAATCTTTATTCGATCTTCTAAAGCAGGTTCAATATCCATCCTCCGGACTTGAGAGATATCATATCACAATAGGACTCTTCATCCACCTTCACATCTCTACGTATAAAAACTTTGTAAGATTCATTGTTGTAAATAATATAGCCCTCAAACATAGAGCTATATATACCCAACAAAAAATCCTTTTTCTACTTTATGATCAATCTTACTCCTTTTGATAGTTAGTACATGAGTAATACAAAATGAACCAAACACCTTAGATGCCTTATTGATGGTTATATTGAATTAAAATCTTAAACAAGTGTCATTCCATCCACAATCCTTGTTGATTACCTCTTTTCCAAGTAAATTCGTGTATTTACCCCCTCTGCCCAAAAATGGCTTTGGTAACTATTTTTATCGAGTTCTACGGGTTCTTGTTCCTTACAGGCATATGTTATCATAACTGGCATGAATTATTTTTGATGCATTAACAGATGAAACACATTAGCTTATATCTGACTCATTACCTACCATTAAATTTTCATGTGTGTCATTTTTTGTCTTACTTCTTTAGAATATAGAACATCATCACACAAAATCATGTTTTGTGGATATTGTTTGACGATGTTCAAACTTTTGAAAAAATAAGAGCAGAAATTGACATGCCTGAAGAAATAATGGTAGGTATTGAATTAGATATAAGTACTATTGTTGCTTTTGTCAGTGGACCAAGAAAAGTTTATACCAGATATGCTAAAAAATCTGCCTATAAGAAACAAAAAGCTACCGATCTTTATAAAGAAAATGTTATCAAACTCTTTTTGCATAAAAGCAGTAAACACATCGATTTACATGTAAAATAGAGTACCAAAAAGGACAATGGATGGAATAACACTTTGAAGCTTATACACCTCTTCGTCACTTTCTTGAACTACAAAACCTTAGGGTTGAGCTGCATAAATCTCCTCTTCTAGAAAACCATCCAAAAAGACAAATTTGACATCTAAATGCCAGATTTTCCACTTCAATTGTGTTGCCAATGCAATCAAAATTATAATGACGTCCATCCTTGCAAAAAGTGCAAAAGTATCTAAAAAATGAACTCAGGGTGTCGAGAATAACCTTTATCAACCAGCTTTTATTTGTTCTTATTGATAGATCCATTTGCATTCAACTTCACTCAGTAAACCTATTTAACTCTAACTACTTGCTTTGTTTCAAGATTGTCAATGAGTTTCCATGTCTTGTTCTTCTCAATCATGGCTATTTCCCCCTTCATTTCTCTCATCCATTCTTCAAACCCACCGGGATCTTGAAAGAAGGTTTAAGCAAAACAAGATTACATCTTCAACAAATTTCTACCAAAGTTCTAGTACCTCTAACAAACAAATCTCTGTCATTCTATGTTCCAAGTCTTCACTTGAATCTTCTAATGTAGGTTTAATATCCATCCTTCTATCTTGAGAGACATTCGAATTCCAATAAGTAATTGAGCTATATAAATAAAAAGTTTCCAAATAATTTTGGGCAGAGGAGATAACACAACAATTTACCCGCAAAATAGATTACTACAGGGCCGTGGATTGAATGAAACTACTAGAAACTTATAGAACATACCTTCACTTCCTTGAACAACAAAAGTTTGGATTAAGCTACATAAATCTCCTCTTCTGCATAACAAATTTATAGGGAATATTTGACATCTATGATGCCAATCCAATCAAAATGCTGATAGTGACCATCCTTGCAACATGTGCAAAAGTTGTATCCTAATAATCAACTCCAGGTTGTTGAGAATAACCTTTAACAACCAACTTACTTTGTTAATATTTATATATCCATTTTCATTCAACTTCACACAATAAACCCATATAACTCCAACAACTGGTTTTCTGGTTTGTCGACGAGTTTCAAAGTCTCGTTCTTCTGAATCACTGCACTCACTTGCATTCTTTAATCCAACTAACATCTTCAAATTTTGACCTTTCCAGGATAACATGATTACATATTTCCATAAATTTCTACCAAAGGTCTAGTACCTCTAATAGAAAAATCTTCATCATTCTCTTCTTCCAAGTCTTCATTTGAATCTGTTGAAACCGGTTCAACATCCATCCGTCTGACTTGAGAGATACTCAAATCAAAATAATACTCTTCATCCTCATTCACATCTCTACTTATGAAAAATGTCCCAGATTCAATATTGTAAATTTTATAGCCCTTAGATATAGTGTTATATCCAACAAAAATTCCTTTTTCGGCTTTTTTGTCAAGCTTGCTCAGTTGGTACATGGGTATAACACAATGAACCAAACATCTTTAGATGTCTTATGAAATTCCAAGCTTCAACTGGTGTTATCAGTCCACATCGCTTGTTGGTAGTCTATTTTGAAAGTACATTGATGTGCTTACCGCATCTTCCCAAAAGAGACTATGGCAACTTTTTCTTTTGAGATCTCAGTTGCTTCTTGTTCCTTAAAAGAAGATGTTTTTCTATATCTAGGCGGAAATATTCATGGTGCACTGACTGAAGCAATACATGTACATATATCTAACACTATACTTATTATCGGTTCTTCATGCATATCAATTTTCGCTCTTATTTCTTCAAAATTTAGAACATTATCAGACAAAATAATGTTTTCCAGATTGTGTGTGATGATGTTCTAAATTCTAAGAAACAATATTCGAAATTCTAAAGAAATAAGAGCAGTGACATGCGTTAAGAATCGATGGTAGATATTGAGTCAGATATACGTACATGTGTTGCTTGTGTCAGTGCAGTAAGAATAGTCCATCCCTGATATGCTAAAGCTTATGCCTATTAAGAACAAGAAGCAACCGAGCTCTATAAAGAAAAAATTACCAAAAGTCTTTTTTGGAAGAGACAGTAAACACATCGATTTACTTGCGAACAACACTACAAACGAGGTTCGTGGATCAAGAAGTCCTATTTATCATCTAGTGCCAAATTTTCCACTTCATTTGTGCTGCCAATGAAATCACAATTATGATGGTGTCCTGTAACAACCAGCTTTCCTATGTGCTTGTTAATAGATCCGTCCACAATCAATTTCACTCTTCAAACCTATTTAACTCCAATGACTTGCTTAGTTTCAGGTTTTTCAATGAGTTTCCAGGTCTCATTCAATGTTGTAAACTCTATAACCCTTAGAGACAGATCTCCAACCATCCAAAATTGTGTTATAGAAAAATGAACAAAATACTTATTGATAGTTTTATGCAATTCTAAGCTTCTACTGGTGTCCATCAATCCACGACCCTTGTTGGTAATCTATTTTTCTAGTAAATCGATGTGTTTACCGCCTCTTTCCAAAAAAATATCTTGGCCACTTTTTCTTTAGCGAGCACGATTGCTTCTGTTCCTTGCAGGCAGAAGTTTTGACTTATCTAGGAAAAAGTATTTTTGGTGCACTAAAAAAGAAAACTTGTAGTTACATCTAACTCAATACCTACCATTTATTCTTCATGTGTGTCAATTTCTACTATAATTTCTTTAGAATTCAGATCATCATCACACAGTATCTTTGGTTTTACAGATTTCGTGTGATGATTCTCTAAAGTCTGAAGAAATAAGAGTAGAAATTGACTCGGGTGAACAATCAATGATAGGTATTGAGTTAGGCATAATTTTATGTGCTACTTTTGTCAATGCACCAAGAATGTTTCAATCCCAGATATACTAAAACTTCTGCCTGTAAGGAACAAGAAGCAACATAGCTCTATAAAGAAAAAAATTTCAATGTCTTGTTGGGCAAAGACGGTAAACACATCATTAACTTGTAAAATTGACAAACAACAAAGTTCGATGATAGAATGACACTAATTGAAGCTTATACACCTTTCCTTCACTTCTTTGAACTATAAAACCTTCGGGTTATGCTACATAAATGTAACACTTCGGGACTGTAAACATCAATTGGATGTTGAAAAGCTATAGAAAGTTGTTGGTGCACTAATTCTACAAACCCTTTTACGGACCTAAGAAGATTTTATTGGCCATATTAGCAAGTTGTTGTTACTTTCCCGGAGTTCAGGAAAATGTTAAGTATTAGATTGGATTCCATCAGCCAGCAGTATGGCTCGTGGATGGGTATATGGGTCGTAGATGAGGCTCGTTGAATAGATATATATTAGACTTGCTAAAATTTGGGCATTTTAAGTTCTACCGACGTCTTGTACAGGTCATACAAGGAAATACAGATTGTAGAATTTTATCCGTAGTGGATCTTTAGAAAGTTAGTGTCCAATGATTTGATTACGACTTGCTAGTACGGCCCATCAAAGGATGTATGAACCGTACTTGGCCATCGTGGTTTGTATTAGATGGCCTTTGGCAATGGGTCACTATATGAGAAGGGGTATGACTCGTCGTTTATAGTGCGTGTCATGGATCTTGGTTCAACTCAAGGACTCGGTATCTTTTAGTGGGAACCGTGAGTGTCAGTAAGTCAGTAGATGGGAGTACGGACCGTAGAAGCCTCTTTGTGGACGGTCGTGCCAATTTTTAGGTGGGGTTAATTCAGTCTGTTCTCAACCCATTTTAAGCCTTAACCTGATGGTTTTGCACCTAATTAAGGTTCTTTTCTGTTTAATTCAGTCCTAACACTCCCATAATCACTCCCAGGACATAGATCAAGTATCCCAAAATCGAAAGTTTGGGGTTTCAAGTATCTTCTTAAAGTTTTATCAAGAACAGTGTTCTTCCAGGTTTTCAGGTCTATTCATTGTGTTTGATTAAGTCGGTCCTCACGCCCTTCAACTAAATTCAGCCAGTAAAGAGATAAATCTAGGGTTTTAACCAATGTTCCATGAATTCTAAACTTTTGCTTGTTTTTCTTATTCTGAGTTCTCTTTCTTAACTATTGAGACTATAACACTTTATACATATTAATTCTTGTGTTTTTAATGCCTTTATTATCATATTAACCCTTGTTGATGAAACTTGTGAAAGACTTCATGCAGTTATTTCCAATTTCTAAATCTAATGGATGTCCAAGTATATTTTAAAGCGACATTTGAGAAGATCACTTATGGTTTCAAATGTATTATTTTTGCATTGAGAAAATTATTCCTATTTTAAGAAGATCATATTTAGTTTTTCAAAAGCATTTTAAGTCTAAAGATTAGTGATCGTTTAAAGATGTCTTTTTTAGTACTAACTCAATTTAATGAGTATTATTATATGAGCATTAATAAATATATTTTTGTAATAGTATTGAGTACCGATTTGGATAAGATATAAAGACAACTTAAACCCCATAACCTGCACCACTAGTGTAGATAGGACCGTACTTCAATTCCAGTGACTCCTCAGCAGCCTCAAGAAGGCCATTAGAGGGATCCAAAAGTTAAGTTGCCTCCTATATTTCGACAAGGTATGGGGTGGTTCTGACAACATGGTTAAGACATTGTACCATCAAAAAACTTTTCGTAATGGTTGTCAGAGGAACTCTTTAAGAAAGTAAAGTATTTTATTTAAGTATTTTATTGTCAATCCATACCTATTTGTAAAGTTTTTAATGCTTTCGTTTCATCTTTCATTCTTTACTTCAGCTGAATTATGTTAGTCGGTCATTAAGTTCCTTTAATTTAGTTGAATACACTATATGTTTTTCTCAACCAAGATGTATCCGTACTTTCTCAACTTGTGATACATTGGTTTTAGGGTTTGTCATTTTGAATAATTGTCTATTCAAATGTTTTAATTCGACTATATGTGTCATGTATATATCACTATATCACTTATATTATTTTATGAGAAACATTTGTATCATCACAAAATAATTCAATTAACCATCACCATAAATTCTGATCTCAAACAAAAAATATTATGTGTACGATCTAAGCTAAAACTTAAATATTCACTATACAAAAAAAATACTCAAACATCGTCATAAATTCAGATCTCAAACTAGAAACATTATGTATAGAAATCTAGCCACAACATAAATATTCACTAGATTCCTTGATACAACACATAAGTATTTTTTAGATAAAAAACTTTCAATTGGATGAAGTTCATTCAGATATAAGCATTAAGATACAATCGATTTCAAAATATGGAGAGAAAGCATTAGATACCATGAAAAAAAACAAAGGGCTATAGAAACATAGAAAAAAACAAGGGAGTTTTGGGCATTGGGTTTCATGATTTTTTATCACTCGTCGCAATTGTGATAACCGAAGAAATCGTTGCTGCAGTTCTTGATTTCTAAATACATGAATGCAAGTATATCTTTGAATTCATGAATAGCAATTGGTTGTTCATAAAGCTGCGCTGGACAATTTTAATTATTCATATCCAAACAATAATTTTTCTTTGCCTGTATGTTAATTTCAATCAGTCTTGTCTAGTTTATAAGCTTATAGATGTTAATAATTTAGGTGTTATCTATATTTCTTTTTCATTTGTGTAAATTAGATTAGGTTGGTTTAGTATCATGCACCTGAGAAAACGGTAATAGAGCACGCAACAAAAAAGGCAAGAGGATCACTCGAATCAGTTTCTCATTTTTCTAAAGTTTACCGATGGTTTAAAATGTCTCATATGATTAAAAAATCAAGTGACTGAACTGTTTTTCTTTGTCATCTTACATTTTGTTTGCAGATCAAAAAGGTCTTAAAAGTAGATATTGATACCTGATTGCTATATATGAGGATCTGTAAAGAGTGATACTTGGTTGACTTCAACCACGATGCAGCAGAAAGAGAAAAGAAAACCTAAGAAAACAATTGATTAGAGTTCCCTTTTCATGGATCTAGATCTTGATGGTGGCCTTAATACCATTTATGGGTTTCAATCCATCGAATTTGTATTTAAGAAAATAAAAGCAAGCATTACCAGACGGTAAATGATCCTGACCATATGCTAACCATGAAGTTGTTTCGTCCTCTAATCTATCATGAAGGGAAGTTCGCTTTTTCCCTCAGAGAGCTAAGCAGTATACTTCATCATCATGCGTTTAAGATCATAATCGTCTAGATGAAAGACGCACATTGGCGTAGCTAGATGAGTTATAACTTCATAAAGTTCGACACCTGAGTAGAAGAAGGAATGAGTGAGGAACTTTAGCACTTAATAGTAAAAATTTAGAGGAAATGAAAATTTTTAGGTCAAGCTTCATAGAGAGGCATCACGAAAAGTTTTAGTGCCACAAAAATGGGCTTGGTCAATGTATTGGCCCAACCCAACTCGTTATTGGGATTGGGTTGAGGTAAGATTTTTCAACTCAACTCTTAACATATTTGATGTCTTTTAATGAGAAACATAAAGTGTATATATTTTTATATATTTTTTTGGTATTAATATGATTTTAGTTTCACAAATGAATATTATGGTACTTATGTGGGGCCCAAATGAAAAAAAAATGTAAAAACGCTATCATTGATCCTTATTATACATAACAAATATAACTTTTCAAAGTACAATTTCTGTCAGAGTTTTGTTTCGAATATGTATCTGAAGGAAAAAATACATCTATTATTGATATATGCGGGTTAAGAGTATACATATTTTGGGTTGTTAATTAAAGGAACATAATTTAATGAAAACAAATAAAAAATAATTCACGAATGTAACGACTTTCGAGGATATGGAGTATCCGTAAGCTAAAGTTAATATATTAATAAAAAATCAAATTCTCTCCTAAGTTTTGTTCGTCACTCGGATTTTATTATGTTTCTTCTATTTAATTCATATTCAATTTTCTTTAGAGTGTATTATTTTCAAAATCACAATATCTGATATTGATAATGACATATCACTGCTTGATTGAGACATTCTGAAACTTGATTTTTGAAATTACATACGATAGTTATAAAATTGACGAAATTCGTCTCAAGAATTACATTACACATAATGATTTGACTTATTTATTTCAATACAATTTGAAAGAAAGAAGTTAGATTCACGTTTGACGGAAATTCAACTCCGTTGGAAATTCAAAATGAGATAGAAATGAAACAATTTATGGAGTTGAAGAATGAAGATATGATTTTTGATTGTATCCACTGTGTATAATATATAGCCTCTGTATCTCATCTGTCTTATTTGTCACACAAAAAATCACTCATGTGTACACACATTCTAAGAGACTCTAATCTTATCGAACTTGTCTCCGTTAATCCTTAAGTATCTAAAATATGATCATGTTCTCTGTCTATGTTTCTACAAACAACGTGTGTTTGATTTCCTGCTAGCATATTCTCTCTTTCCTGATTTCCTCTCCCCATTATGACTATATTAAGAAAACTAGAAAAATATCATCAATTTACACCATGTTGAGAGCTTAAGATAATGATTTTACGAACACAAGGTGTACAACTCCTCTGTTTTTTGAGGTCATAGAGTTCAAGACTTTAATTCTAGGAGGCTCTATTGTAAGAAAGATAATAATCAATTCTTCTTCTATAGTAATTCCTCCACAAATTCTATACATGATGCGTTAAGACCAACATCAAAGTAATCCACAATTGTGTTAAATCATCAACATTTAAGACATTATTTTGAGGTCATGTAAAGTTTATTCCTTATGTTGATGCTTTAAAATAAATTTATCATAATTCAAGATTATGGCTAAGATACTGGACAAGCTAATGATTTAGTCACATTTAGGCACAAGTATGAGGCTTTTTTCTACTACTTTAGATACTTATTTAGTATCCAAGAACATCCTTGGATATAGAGTAATCGAGGTTTACACTAAACATAGTGTTATATTCGAATAGATGTTAAGAAAAGTTTCAATCATGGACAATATTGCAATATTTCGAATGAACATCAACAATTTGCTAAAGGTACGAATAAAGACGGAAGGACTGAATTTTCTTCAAGTGGTGGCAATTTTGAAAATTTTGATAATGATTTGTCATAAGAACACGATAATTTACGATTGAGTGAAAATGGAGTACTTGGATATGAAGTTAGCGATGAAGTATGAAAATAAATGAAACGTAAAGAAGGAGATTCTGATTGTGTTGACTATAAAGCTTCCAAGATCTTAAAAAGTAATCCTAATTCAGATAGTAAGATCAAACCACGTACCGTAGATAAGTACACGGATTGTGGTCTGTATCCATGGATCAACCACCAGTTTTCAACCCAGAGAACCCCATCGACGGTTGACCAGCACAGACCGTCAGTCGATCGACGATCCATCGGTCCCATCCACCGGTGACCTCGACTACAGTTAAGTCAGGGGTCTTTTGGTATTTTTCTTATGCGTTGGACCCCTAAACTATGTCGTTTAACCCCTAAACTACGTTATTTTGTTGAGTTTTAGCCTAGTGACTTAGATAGAAACTACCCTAAGCAAGTTATTCACCAAAACCATAGAAAAATTAGAACACAATAGAAGAAGAAGTCGATCAAGCCCTAGTCCAAAAATGAAGCAAGTCTTGATCATATTATACCACAAAATAAAAAGATTTCTCTATGGAATTGTTTACCATGTATGTAGTATTTCACTAATGGGTTCCTTTCATTCATTAGTTCCCTAGATTTAAGTCAAAATGTTGATTCCCTTAATATTATCTAGACCTAGGATTTCTTGATGTTAGAAGTTATTGGATTTATGTAAGATCCTGAAAATGACATAGGTGAAGCTAGAAACTAATATGATTGTCATGATGGTCTAAAGTCCTAAATTGGTGTATAATGTGGTATAGAGGCAGTGTCTAAGAGTTTAGGTGCATTGGAAGTAAAACGTCAAGGGACGACCAAGACTTTCGACGACTAAGTCACCTATGTGCCTCATATGTGTTCTATGTGTTTATGTGTGTTAGGTTATGAGGTTCTTAAATGATTTATTATGGTGTGTATTGGAAGTGTGTCAAGTTTCATGAAGTTTGGAGGTCAAACGTCCAAGAACGTCCATGACGTTCGGAAGTGTGTCTAAGCATATTTCGTCGAGTTTTACGTGCTCGTTTTGGGTGAAATTCATGTGAGAGGTCCTAAACTCGTATAAGAACATTTTTGGGTTGAACACTTCCCGGTAAACATCCCCAAGGACCATCCAAGGGTCCTTGATGAAGGACCCTTAATGAGTGCCAAGACTGCCCAAGACAGCCCAACCAACGGATGGCAATCGACGCCAAGTGGGTCAGTCGACGCCTCGTTGGTGAGGTATCGTCAATGGAGACTTAGGTGTGGGAGAGGACAATCCAAAGACCAGCCTCAGTCCCAAACCACGTACCAACAGGACGGTCCGTTGGTTAAGGGACGGGCCATCGTTTGTCAAGTCATTGGTGGACTGCCTTCTACGCAGCTTCACTTTAATGTTAGGGGTGAAGTTGGAAATTCACCCCAAGTCTTATAAAAATAGGATGAAGATTGTTTTAGGTTTTTATGGGTATTTTAAGAGTATATAAGTCACTAAACTCTAATTTAAACCCTAGCACTTAGATCAAAACCTTTTCCGTCCTAAAGTTTCTCCAAAAACCTCCATGAGAGCTCAAGGTGAAGATGAAGCTTGAAGATGGGTCTTTAATGGAGTTTATTCTTCAATTATCATTGGGTTCTTCTAATAAGGAATGAGAGTTCTTCATCTAAGTCTTGATATCACCTTAGAGCCAATTTCAAAGATGATTTTCAAAGAATTCAAAAAGATGAAAAGTCCAATTTCTACTCTAAGCCTTGGGTTCTTGCATGAAACATTTTCCAAGCTTAAGATATGATGTTATTGATGTATAATTGATGTTTTCCAATGAAATTATCCATGAACCCTTGATCTTCTCAAATCTCTAAATTTGGCTAAAATATGGATGTATTGATCATGCTTTGATATTAATGAATTCATGTGTAGATTGTTATGGGCTTTTGATTTATGTATAGTTATGGTTGTATGGTTTATAGCTTGTTTCAATTGATCAATTGAGTATTGAATACTCTTAGACCTATTATATGTTAAGCTTGTTGAATTGATATTGACTGTAGTTTTGTGTGGGCTATTGAATGATGTAGAATTGTATTCAATTGATGTATAGGTTGTATTAGATTAATAAATATATATTAAATTAAACTAGATTCATTGAGTATTATGGTTATTTTATTGAATTGATGTTCATGGCAATGGGTAAGGGCCATATGGTATCGAATTGAAGTGGTGAGATTAATTGGGTGGTACGCTGACCTAACTCTCTGAATATTATGTATAGCTATTGTTATTTATCTCTTGGATTATATGTGATTGGTATGGCCCACTTTTGGTGGTGGTATTATGCGAATGATGTGGCCTTATCGGCGTTACTGTATGTATTATGATGATCATGGCCTTGTCCGCACTACTTGAAATATTATGATGATTTGTGTAGTTGATTATGTGAAGTATGATCATATCTACTTACATGTGAAGTAATGTGAAAGTATGTGGTTTCTTATATTGATGCTATTTAGGTGATCATGTTAGACTATGACTATGTCTTTATGTGTGTAGTCTTAGAATTGATACATTATTATTCCTACTTGGTTATATGAGTCTATGATGGTTATATTGATGATGTTATAGTAATGTGTAGGGTGACCTAAAATATGATGAAGGTTGTGCCTATGTGCTTCTTGAATATGATATGTTATATGTGATAAAGTGAAATAATGATGTGTCTTGTTTAGGTATACTTAAGTCCCTCTTCTTGATGCATGTATGAATGTGAATATGAGATGTTTTGATTAGGATGTTAAATCCTATTAGGCTTGAATGTATAAATGATATGTGAGACCTTGAATGATGATAAGAAAGTCCTTTATGTGACACCTTGAACCTAGTGGTAAGATTATGAAACTTGAAGTCGAAAGTCGTAATGGTATCCTTCTTGTAATTAATGATGAACTTAAGGTTGGTTGGCTGGAACGGCATCATATCAATCATTAGGAAATTCATTATGAGCTTCTTGTCGCCATTGTAAGGCAGCCCTAGGGGACCTCTTTAGTAGGGTAAATGTGATTGGGTTATGAACTTGATATGAAACCCTTATGTATGAACCTTAATCTGAATTACTCTATGAGAACAAAGGCTAACACCGAGTGTGTATGGTAAGGGAAGTAGATCTAGTTAAAGGATGAGGCTAGAGTACAAAGTAAGCCCTTCATATTCCTTAACCATGTGCCTACATGGGATGTGTCCAAGTTCTACCATTGGCAAGTAGAATACCTTCCATCGGAGTAGGTACAACTCCAGATTCCATGCTTTGCTACTATGGTCTATGTCGGTTATTGCCTATTCTCATCATGTGGGATACCTACTAGTATTGGAGAAGTTCTATGAAGTTTAGGTGGTGGTATGAGACGCTATCTAGATATTGCACAATAGGATTTGAAGATGTTAGTGAGAGTCCCTAGGTCTTCTTCAAGTCATTACTTGAATGTCCTTATGTGATGAATGTCTCCTAAATGAACTAACGAATGTAATGACTTAAGTTAAGAAAGCATGTTAAATGAATACGTTCTTATCTAGAGTAGTTAAGGGTTGCCTAGTTAAGGTATGAAGGGGGCATAGGAATGGTCACTTCATCTCTTACTTAGATAAGTCTTAATAATGATTCCAATTAAGGAAATTGATTGATTATGTGGACATGATCCAAACTTAGGTAAGTCTTAAGGATTAATTAGGTAATCTTGAAGAGGTCAATTATGGACATTCTCTTCTTGAGTTACTTGAGTAGGTCTTTTGATAACCTTTGAAAGGAGAATGGCATGTTCTATGTATGATATTGTATTAAGTGAGAATAATTCTATCTTAGGTAGTCTATAGGATCCCTTGAGTATGTGTGAAAGAGATTGTATGGGAGGTCGCTTCACAACTCACTCAAGTGAACCTTAGAATCACCTTTGGTAGGAGGGTCTCATGATTCATGTGCTTGATATATTGTAAATGGATGTATCTCATTCTAAGTAGTCTTGAGGATCATTTAGGCATGCTTAGAGAGGGTTTATGGGTGGTCTCTTTGTGTTGATTAAGTGAGTCTTGGGATAGATTTTAGTGAGGGAATTACATGTTAACTAGTGTCTAAGGTGACATTAAGTGATTTAAAATTCACTGTTACAGTGAAGTTGTTCTTAAAAATGTGAATAATTGCTTAAATAATTTCTTATGTGTTAGTAAGGTGTTAAATGTTATTGTTATGCTTATAGTGTGATGTTTTAATCAAAATTCATGAAAATGGTGCTATTTACTAAATGTGTACTTTTCATGGTTTTTGCATGGCTTCCACACTTAGAACATCTAATGTGCTAACCCCTTCTTTTTCCCTTTTTGACTGAAGTGTAGGGAATTGGAAGTCTTGATTTTCCATGGAGGATGGACAGGTTTCTAAGGGTTGAAGATGAAGTATTGGTGAGTCCTCATTGATTCGAGGACAATATCCACATGTTCCTCTATGTCTTATTCTTTATTTTATGTCTTGTATGGTATTAGTCCTAAGTGTTGTAAACTCCAAAGTTTAGATGGTTCAACGGGATGTTGTAAAGGTTTAATGTTTTAATGAAAGTCTTCCGCTTGTGTATTGTTTATAGAAAGAGTTCTTCGTGCGTGAAGAAAGTTTTAAATTCTTACTCATTTTAGAATGTTTATTATGCAATGAATGGTACGAGTGGCTCAAGTGAGACTTCTTGAAGTCTCATTTGTCGTGTGATGACTCAAGGATGTTCTAACTTCTAGGGTGTACTTGAGGGTCGTGACATTTTAGCTGTTAGAATGATCCTAGTCAGATTATCATGAATTCAGTATATTTTGGTGTAGATTCTTTCATGAACCCAGAACCCTAGCTATGTAGTTCATTAGTTCATGAATTACACATTCTAGGTCAGTTTTTTCAAATATATACATGCATGCCTGTATTTTTGAATGTCCATTATCAGTATGTTAATGTTGCATTTATGTTGCATGCCATTGTTTTGATCTATCACGTATTTCAACATTTCAGTCATAAAATGTAAATTACTTAATCAATTGGAAGAAGCTTAATACTGAGTGGACTAGGGTCGGTCACCCTCAAGTCCCAGAACTACGTGTTATGTAGGTTGTAAGTCCCTTTTGTGGGCATTATTTTAGTTATCAAGCCTATACGACTCTATATTTATGGTAGGGTATATTGGGTCCTCTCGATATGGCGTAAACATCGAACTCCATATTTATCTTATGTGGTTTTATGTTAGCTATTAATAGCTCCCTTACAATTTCTGATTATATTGCATTGACCATGTTATCAATATAGTTCAGTATTCAGTATCGGCATCTAATAGACTAGGTCATTGCCTTAAGGTTAGCCATGTTTAGTATCTTCAGTATCCTCATCATATTAGAATTATATCATTGTTTTATTGCTTATTGAGTTATGTTCTTGTTCAACTTTATTATATCAAGCATTCTCAGTACCTTTCAAGTACTGAAGCATAATTTTCGCTTTGTCTTCTCGTTAGAAGTGACATCCGAAATACAACCTTCAGAACTCGGGATAGTGATTATGAATTTGTATTTATGTCATTTGGACAAACCAATTCTCCTACAACTTTCATGGACTTGATGAACAGATTGTTCAAAAAGTACTTGGACTTGTTCATTATTGTCTTTATTGATCATATCCTCGATTACTCTAGGAATGAGGAAGAACATGTTAATCATTTGAGGGTTGTTCTGTAAACTCTCAAGGATCGCAAGTTATTCGCTATGTTTAGCAAAAGTGAGTTGTAGTTGTAATCTGTTATATTCCTTGATCACATTATTTCTAGCAAAGGGATCCATGTGGATTCTTTAGAAAATTGAAGCAGTGAAACAATGGCAGATACCTACCTCTCTTACAGATATAAGATGTTTCTTGGGGTTGGCTGGTTACTACAACTCCTGTTTTGACGCTTCCAGAGGGGACGAACGATTATGTTATACTAATGCATTCGGAGTCATCCGACATTGTGTGCTGATGCAGCGAGGAAAGGTTATAAAATATGCTTCTAGACATCTTAAGGTACATAAGATGTACTATCTGAATCATGACCTCGATCTAGCTTAAGTGGTGTGGGCACCTATAATATGGAGACATTACTTGTATGGTGTTTATGTAGATGTGCTCACAGACCATAAGATCCTTCAATATGTGTTCAACGAGAATGATTTGAATCTTCGCCAGAGAAGATGACTTGAGTTTCTCAAATATTATGGTATGAGTGTGCATTACAATCCTGGTAAGGCCAATGTAGTAGCAGATGCTTTTACCAGACTATCAATGGTTAGTCTGGCACATGTAACGGAAGAAAGAAAGGAACTAGCAAAGGATGTGCACAAGCTTGCTCGCTTAGGAGTTCGTCTTATGAGCATATTAGATGATGGTGTAATATTTCATAATAGGTCAGAATCTTCATTGGTAGTGGAGTTTAAAGAAAAGAAAGATAGTGATCCGATATCGCTTCTACTAAGTGGTGCAGTCCATTAGTAAAGAGTTGAGGTTTTCTCTCAAGGGGGAGATGGGGTGCTTCGTTGTCATGGGTGATTATGTGTTTTTAAGATTGGTGAGTTGAGACAACAGATTCTTGTGGAAGCCCATAACTCCAGATATTATATTCATCCTGGCACTACTAAAATGTACATTGATCTTTGGGAAGTCTTTTGGATAAATGGCACAAAAAGGGATATAGCCTATTCTGTGGCTAAGTGTCCCAATTGTTAGCAAGTTAAGGTAGAACATATCAGAAGGTATGACTCAAGATATCAACATTCCTACTTGGAAGTGGGAAGTGATCAACATGGACTTCATCACAGGTTTACCTAGAACTCGCAGACAACATGACTTCATTTGGGTGATAGTTGGTAGAGTTACTAAGTTTGCATGCTTTCTTGCAGTTAAGACTAGAGATTTAGCGGAAGACTACGCCAACCTTTACATTAATGAAATAGTCAGGTTGCATGGGGGTCATTTGTTTATCATCTTAGATAGAGGTTCTCAATTTACCTATCATTTTTTGTAGTCGCTCCAGAAAGGTCTTGGTACTCAGATTAATCTTACTACTGCATTTCATCTGCATACGGATGATCCTGTAGAGCGTACGATTCAAACCATAGAGGAAATTGTGAGAGTTGGCGTGATCGATTTCAAGGGTAGTTGGGATGATCAAGTTCCTCTTATGGAGTTTTCCTACAATAATAACTAGCATTCCAACATTCAGATGACCTTTTATGAGGCTATGTATGGGCGTAGATGATGATCTCCAGTTGGTTAGTTTGAAGTAGGTAAAACAACCTTTATAGGGAAAGATAGAGTTCATGATGTTGTGGAGAATGTGCTAGTCATTAGAGATAGACTTAAGATATCCTAGAGTCTCCACAAATTCTATGCAAATGTAAAGAGAATGGAACTAGAGTTCAAAGTTGATGATTGGCTTTCTGAAAGTGTTGCTTATGAGAGGGGTGATGAAATATGCCAGAAAGGGAAGATCAGTCCTAGATATGTAGGACTTTACAAGATCTTGAAAAGGGTTTGTAAAGGGGCTTATAAGTTAGATTTGCCAACAGAACTAACCGCAATGCAACCAGTTTTCCTCATTTCGCTATTGAAGAATTGAGTGAGTTATCCAACATTTATTATTCCTTTAGAAAGTCTGATTGTGAAGGATAGTTTATCTTATGAAGAGATACTAGTTGAGATTCTTGATCGTTAGGTTTGAAGGTTGAGAAACAAAGAAGTTGCTTCAATCAAGGCTTCGTGGTGAAGTCAGTTTGTAGAGGGAGCTACTTAGGAAGCAGAAGTAGCCATGAAGGCCAAGTATACTCATCTATTTCATTCCAATTCCATTCCAGCTTGAGGTAATAATTCCTCTTCAATATTTCAGTCATTCATGCGTAGTTCAGTCTTAGCATTATGTTTCTTTAGTTTGTACTTGCATTTTTAGCCTATTTGCATGCTCTCGGAACTTAGTTCAGGCAGGAATAAGTTTCCAGTTTTTAGTGGTAAGAGTAACAACTCTCTCACTCATTTAGTCTTCATTCGAGGACGAATGGTTTCAAGAGGGAGATAATATAGCACATTGTATGCTAAAATAGACTAAATTGCAGATTTCAGATGTTGCAGGTGGAATCCACGGGCACCATCCACGGATCGAAGGAGGACCCACAGTCCGTCCTGAAGGCAGTGGTGCACTACCTATGACCCTTCCCCAGAAACTCTAGAATATTCCTAAAAGTGTCTACCCATAGCCGAACCCATGTACGTAGATCAGTCCACGACCTGTGGCCGTGTTTAAGCCCCTGGTTTTTGACCCCTAGAACCCAATTGATTGTTCACCAGCACGGACCATCAGTCGATTGATGGTCCTTCTATCTCGTCCATCGGTGACCCCGACAATAGTTAGTTCAAGGGTCTTTTGGTCTTTTCCTTATGCGTTGGACCCCTAAACTAAGTTGTTTAGCCCTTAAACTATGTAGTTTTGGTCAGTTTTATCCTAGTAACTTAAGTAAAATCTACCCTAAGCAAACCATTCACCAAAGACATATAAAATAGAACGTATAAGGAGAGGGAGTCGACCAAGCCCTAGTCCAAAGAACGCAGTGAGTCTTCATACATTTCAGCCCAAAAATCAAAAGCTTTCTCCGTAAAATTCTTCACCAGGTGTGTGGGATTTCACAAGTGGGTTCCTTTCACCAAATAAGTCCCTAAATTTCAGTCAGAATCTTGATTCTCTTAATAGTATATAGGTGTAGGGTTTCCTGAATGTCAGAAGTTTTTGGTTTTAGGTGTTACAATGATCCAAGTCAGATTATCATGAATCCGATATCTTTGGTTTTATATTCTTTCATAAATTCAGAACCCTAGATATGTAGTTCATTTAGTTCATGAATTACACATGCTAGGTTATATGAATTAGATATATACATGCATGCCTCTTTTTTGAATGTCCATTATCAGCATATTAATGTTGTATTCTCAGTTTTCATACCGCTGTTTTGAGATATCAAGTATTATAACATTCCAGTTATAAAATATTAATTACTTAATCAATTGGTAGAAACTTAATATCGAGTGGACTAGGGTCAGTCACCCTCAAGTCCTAGAACTACACGCCCCGTAGGTTGTATGTCCCCTTTGTGGTCATCATTTTATCTATCACACCAACATGCCTCTATAACTATGGAAAGGTATATTGGATTCTCTAGATGGCGCATATACATCGGACTCCACATTAAGGTCATGTGATTTTATGTCAGTTAATAGCAGCTCTCTTAAAATTTAGTCATATTCTATTGCATTGACCATTTTATCGGTATAAATTAGTACTTCGTCTCAGCATGTTATAGACTTTGTCAATGCATTCAGTTTATCGTGTTCATTATCTTCAATATCTTCATCATGTTCAGATTATATGATTGTTTTATTATTTGTTTAATTATGTTACTGTTCAGCTTTATTCTATCCTGCATGCTTCATACCTTTAAAGTACTGACACATACTGTGCGCTACATCTTCTTGTGATGTAGGTTCAGGTCCTCAGCATTCAGATCACACATAGATGGGTTCCTAATCTTCAGTTCAACAACATCAGTGGTGAGTCCTCATAGTTTGAGGACTAGTTAAATGATTATATTTCTTTCTTTTAGCTTTAGTTTCAGTTTTGATAGATCTAGTTGGTGCATATCCCATCATTTCTAGTCAGTATAGTTTTTATTTCAGTCATAGTTAGTGTCAGCTTTAGTGTAAGGGTTTTACTTTTTATTTATATTTAAACTCTCAGTTTTTCTTATATTTAGATTTAGTATATGGGCATTCCCCATCATTTCAGATTATCGTATGATTTAGCTTTCACACAATGTTTATTGAATAAGTTTGCTTTAGTATGCTTATGATATGACAACAGGGTTAGCTTGGGGTCATTCGTAATCCTATATCCCGTGTCCGCATCAAGGAATAGTCTCGGGGCGTGACAGTATATCAAGAATGTTCACCGAAGTCAAATATTAGCCAAACACATATCAACAATTAGTGCTTGTTCCATGTAACTGTTTTTGGACTTGACTCTATATTTTGATTTTGTGTTTTGTAGGAACAATAAGAAACAAAAGGAGTTATGGTAAACACGTTCTTAAACTGCAGAAGAATAGGAGCGTGATCATTAGGGCACAAATTAAATAAAGATGGAGAGAAACCAAATAGTTGACAGAGAAAGGCATATAAAAGAAAACCAAGTGAAGTAGTCTATTACCCAATTTTGCACTGAAGTCAAAATATCTTTGCTATGTTCCTATGTTCAAAACCTTTGATGAGGTATATAATCTTGGTTCTCTAGAGTTAACAATTCCAGGAAGGTCACCTAGTGAAGTTTAGAGTTATCAATAGCTTAGTAACTTGACAAATTGAATTTTTAGAGAAGAAAGAAATCCTATAAGAGCACAAATTGGTGTACATATCTTGACAAAAACATTTCATGTAATAAAATCAAATAGAGTTTGATTAGATAGGATAAGATTATTGTATGATAAAAACATTGGAAGTCCAAAGTCCTTTAAAAGAATTTATTGATTACTTACTGAATGAATCTTGACATACAAGTCAACAATGACAAAAGTGTCTCTGTCTTTCCCATTCCCCACAACTTTCCCTTTCTGTTGGCAATAATATTAAAATTGTAGTACTACTAGAGAAGAGAAAAGAATACGCAGGTTAAAATATTCAACTTGTTTTATGCATTCACTCCTCCTTGAAGTGTTTGGGATCTGAATTTTTGAAGAGCTTTAGTAAATTATCAGAGACATGATTCTTGGAACAACAATTAACAAGCATGATTTCCTTATTTTTTTCTCGTTCTTCTCAATCATAGCTATTTCACTCGCTTGAATTCTTAAATCCAACTAGAATCTTGAAAGTTTTAAAGTTCCTGCACAACATAATAACATATTCCATAAATTTCTAACAGAAAATCATCACCATTGTACTTCCAAGACTTCATTTGAATCTTCTAAAGCTAGTTCAACATCCATCAATCTGACATGAGAGATATTCATATCCAAATAAGAATCTTCATCCACCTAGAGGGGAATAATTTACTTAAGGGGACATGGTGAATTCAGTGGACTTGATCTTTTTTTGTTAAAATTTTTCCAGATTCTGGTACGTTACAGATTTTAATTTTTTCTTAATTAATTTTTGTTAATCCAACTTTAAGGAACACTCAGTACCATTTGAAAGGTTGCAAACTTTCATTAATGGTCATGTGGATTCTGAAAGGGTTGCAACCTTTCGGAACCTGTTCCTTTTGCCTATAAATGCCATTTACTCTTCAGAATTTTACTAATGAATTTTCTTATTTTTTGCTTCTTCTTCTGCACAAAAATTTTCTTCGTGTACTTTTCTGTTGTTGACAGGTTTGCTGACACCAGAGTTTTTGGTATCTATACTCTGGTGATTAACATCATTTTACCCTAGGAGGTCATATTCCAAATCAAACCTCGGATACTAGAGGGGAATAATTTCCTTAAGGGGACACTGTGAGTTCAGTGTACTTGATCTTTTTCTGTTAAAATTTTTCCAGATTCTGGTATGTTATAGATTTTAATTTTTTCTTAATTAATTTCTGTTCATCTCTTGTACTGATTCTGTAAACTTTAGTTACTTCATATTTTTGCAAAGTTTTATCAGAATCAGTTATTCTGTTTTTCAAACACAGATTGGCAACAATCTTAAGGAAATTATTTTTATTATATATTAATCAGTGTTTATGGTGGAGATAAAAATCTTTGTGATTTTATACTCCTTGAAGTCTGTAATTGTTATTTATTGCTTACTAAGACTATATCGATTTTTGTTTATTAGAAATGACAAACAACGGTGTTACAGTGGTTGTTGCTGCACCAAACGAAAAAATGATAGGGGTGGAGAATATGAATCTCCTTTTTAAGAGATATTTTTGGAATATGGTATTATTCATCAAACTACTGCACCTTATACACCACAGTCAAATGGTTTGGCGGAATGGAAGAATAGAACATTATAGGAAATGATGAATACCTTGATGATCAATTCTGGTTCACCACAAAACCTTTGGGGGGTAGCCATTCTTACGGCTAAGAAGATACTCAATAGGGTACCCCATCGAAAAATGCAATCAATTCCATATGAGTTGTGTAAAGAAAGGAAACCCAACTTTAAATATTTCAAAGTGTGGAGGTGTTTAGCCAAGGTAGAGGTTCCATTACCAAAGAGTGTTAAAATTGGACCTAAAACAGTAGACTTTGTATTTATTGGATATGTTGTGAACAATAAGGCCTGTCGATTTTTTGTTCACAAATCTGATAATTCTGAGATTCATGTTAATACAATAATTGAGTCAGATAACATTGAGTTTTTTGAAAACATTTATCCATATAAAACTGAATGTGAGTCAACAAATGAAAGACCTAAACGACCACGAGAAGAATCAACTAAAAATTTTATAACTAGTGAGGACCCTAGGCGTAGTACTCGCCAACGAAAATTTGCTTCTTTTGGACCAGATTTTGTAGCATTTTTGCTTGAAAATGAGCCTCAAACATTTAAAGCAGCAATGTCTTCGTCTGAGTCAACTTATTGAAAAGAAACAATCAAAAGTAAGATCGAATCAATTTTAAGTAATCACACTTGAGAATTGGTTGATCTTCCTCCAGGAAATAAGCCTTTGGGATCAATGTGGATCTTTAAAAGGAAAATGAAACCTGATGGGACTATTGACAAATATAAGGCTAGACTGGTAGTCAAAGGTTACACACAAAAAGAAGGTTTGGTCTATTTTGACACATAATCTCCAGTAACAAGGATAACATCATTTAGGATGTTGATAGCACTAGCAGCAGTGCATGATTTTAAAATCTACCAAATGGATTTAAAGACAGTCTTCTTAAATGAAGAGTTGGAGGAAGAAATTTACATGGAACAACCTGAAGGGTTTGTAGTTGCTGGTAAAGAAGAGAAAGTGTGCAGAGTTGTGAAGTCACTTTATGGACTCAAGTAAGCACCTAAACAATGGCATGCTAAATTTGACCAAACAATATTGGCAAATGGATTCAAGATTAAAGAATGTGATAAAAATGTTTACATTAAAATGTTATGAATCATGAAGTCATTGTTTGTTTGTATGTTGATGACATGATAATATTGAGTAAAGATATTGACGATATAAATGTTACTAAGCTCATGTTGTCCAGCAAGTTCAATATGAAGGACTTAGGAGTTGTTGATTTGATCTTAGGGGTCAAGATTATCAAAACTCCCCAGGGACTAGCATTATCTCAATCTCATTATATTGAAAGAGTATTGGAGAAGTTCAAGTACTTGAATTTCAATGTTGTGAAAACTCCAATTGATTTAAGTTATACATTTCAAAAGAATGAAGGTAAAAGTGACTCTTAATTGGAATATGTCAAAGTATTGGGAAGTTTTGATGTATATTATGAATTGTACACAATCAGATATAGCATTTGTTATTAGCAAACTGAGTCGGTTCACTAGTAATACGAATCAAACTCACTGGATGGCAATGAAACGTGTGTTGGGGTATCTGAAATACACACAACACTATGCTTTGCATTATAATAAATATTCTGCGGTGATTCAAGGATATAGTGATGCAAATTGGATCACCGGGTCAAATGAAGTAAAATCCACGAGTGATTATGTGTTCATACTTGGTAGAGGAGCAGTGTCTTGGAAATCGTCCAAGTATTGCTCGCTCCACTATGGAATCTGAATTCATTGCTTTGGATAAGGCTGGTGAAGAAGCTGAATGGCTTCGGAATTTCCTAGAGGATATTCCATTCTGGCCCAAACCTGTTGGACCTATTTGCATGCATTGCGATAGTCTAACACCAAGAGGTAGGGCAGGGAGTGTCATGTACAACGGGATGTCTCATCATATACGATGGAGACATAACAACGTAAGACAACTGCTCTCTAGTGAAATTATCACAATTGACTATGTAAAGTCTAGCGATAATGTGTCAGATCCACTAACGAAAGGCCTAGTGAGAGAGGCAGTTGAAACATCATCTAAGGAAATGGGTTTATGGCTTAGGAAAAGTCAGCATGACGGTAAGTCTATCTAGCAGACTGGAGATACCAAGATCTAGATTCAAGGAGAAAAACAAAGTTGTGGTTGACGGTTCGACATTGTCAATTAACTCAACCCATTCTCATGATGAAGATAATGTTCAGGAACAAGGTTAAGACTTTAAGGCTTGTTAATGAGTTAATAAAGCCTAAATTTTTTAATGATTTGCTAAGTTTGGTAGATTTGAACAAATAGTGTATCTACGAGATGACACTGTTAGAAATTACCTATGTGAATGTGAAGTGTAAGCCTCTTCAAAGAGAAATTTATGTCAGAAGCCTATTCTCTATACACTCATGAAACCAGGAGGTGTTCATGGCTGAAACGAACAAAACCGTAAGAACCATAAACAGTAAAGAGTATATTGTGTGACTTATGGTTGTCTACGTATACACCAAAGCTCGACGGTTCAAAGATATCGCATCTACCAATTGACTGAGTATATCTGACATATGTTCATAACGGAAAGTCCAAGGGGAAACCTACTTATCCATATGCAATTAATCCTTGCATGTAAAGTAGAAAATTTTATGCGCATTCCTATGTTATAACCATTCCCCATTAATGTGGGGGATTGTTGGGTATATAGCAAGAATTGATGGAAAATAAAGGGAAAGACTTGAAAAGCTGAGAACTTGAAGAGTTTGGAACTTGAAAGGTCCTCTTATGCTGTAATGAAAATGTATTTGTCCCTCATCGGTGGTGGAAAGGAAAATAGGAGAGTTTAAACATAGAAACACTCCTATTAATTGTTAAAAGGGTTTGAAAGAGATACCCCACTCGCGCCGTCGTCGTCGTCGTCGTTGCTCGCTCGGCTTCGGCTCTTGAAAATGATAGATCGAGAGATTATTTTTTGGAAAAAATTTATTTTAATTATTTAATTAATTAAATTAAATGGCCAGAACAGTTTCAATTAATTGGTTTATTTAGTTGAAATTAACCGAAACGTTTCAACTTTTTAGTTGATTAACCCGACCCGACTCGAATCCGCGTGTGACTCATTTGATTTAAAAAACATTCCCAATTTATTTAAATTTCCCGCCATGACTGTTCTGAAAGGTTGCAACTTTAAGGAACACTCAGTACCATTTGAAATGTTGCAAACTTTCATTAATGGTCGTGTAGATTCTGAAAGGGTTGCAACCTTTCGGAACTTGTTCGTCTTGCCAATAAATACCATTCACTCTTCATAATTTTTACTAACAAATTTTCTGATTTTCTTCTTCTTCTGCACAAAAATTTTCTTCGTGTACTTTCCTGTTGTTCACTTGTTCGTTGAAACTAGAGTTTTTGGTATGTATACTCTGGTGATTAAGATCATTTTGCCCTAGTAGGTCATATTCCAAATCAAACCTCGGATACTAGAGGGGGATTATTTCCTTAAGGGGACACTGTGAGTTTAGTGGATTTGATCTTTTTCTGTTAAAATTTTTCCAGATTCTGGTACATTACAAATTTTACTTTTTTCTTAATTAATTTATGTTCATATCTTGTACAGATTCAATAAACTTTGGTTACTTCGTATTTCTGCAAGGTTTTATCAGAATTAGTTATTCTGTTTTTCAAACACATATTGGCAATAATCTTAAGGAAATTATTTTTATTATATATTAATCTGTGTTTCTGGTGGAGAAAAAAATTTTCGTGATTTTATACTCCTTGAAGTCTGCAATTATTATTTATTGCTTACTAAGACTACACCGATTTTTGTTAATCAGAAATGGCAAACAACGTTGTTACATTGTCTGTTGTTGCACCAACCCGAACTGTCGTACCACAAGCAGAAAAACTAGGTAAATTCACTGGTGTGAATTTCAAAGGATGGCAGCAACGAGTATTTTTCTGACATACCACTCTTGGTCTGCAGAAATTTACCTGCGAAGAAACTCCATTGCCTTCTGCTGATAAGCCAGACAGAGAAATTCATGATTATTGAAGCATGGAAACAGACAGACTTCCTATGTAAGGGCTACATTTGGAATGCTTTAGAGGATGACTTATATAATGTCTATAGTGAAATGTCAACTTCGAAAGAGTTGTGGCATACACTTGAGAAAAAATATAAGACAGAAGATGCAGCTTGAAAAAGTTTGTGGTCGCAAAGTTTTTAGACTATAAAATGGTAGATAGTAAAACTGTCGAATCACAAGTGTAGGAACTTCAACTTATTATCCATGATCTGATTGCTGAAGATATGGTGGTAAATGAAGTTTTTCAAGAGTCTGCAATGATCGAGAAGTTGCCTTCTTCGTGGAACGACCTCAATAATTATCTAAAGCACAAGCGTAAGAAAATGATGCTTGAAGATCTTGTTATTCGACTCAAGATTGAGGAAGATAAAAAGCCGCTGAAAAGAAGTCTCGTAAGAGTTCAACAATCATCGGAGTTAATATTATTGAAAAAGTTCCTACCAAAGACAAAAAGAGAAAGAAGTCCAACGGGCAGAAGTCAGAACATGCAAATAAGAAATTCAAAGGCAACTGTTATAATTGTGGTAAGGATGGTCATAGGTCTTCTGATTGTCGTGCTCCAAGAAAGGACAAAGACAAAGGCAAAGGCAAAAGTCAAGCAAACATCGTGGAAGAGATGTAAGATGCAGATGACTTGTGTGCAATGATCTCGGAGTGTAACTTAGTTGTAAATTCCAAGGAGTGGTTTCTCGACTCAGGTGCCACTCGACATATTTGCTTTGCGAAAGAAGCCTTTGCAACTTACACTCCTACTGAGTACGATGAAGATTTGTTCACGGGAAACACAACAACAACAAGGATTGCATAAACTGGGAATGTAATGTTGAAAATGACATTTTACAAGGTGTTGACTTTGAACAGTGTTCTGCATATCCCTACTATTAGGAAGAATTTAGTTTCGGCTGCACTACTCGTTAAGAACGGATTTAAGTGTGTCCTTGTTAGTGATAAATCTGTAATAAGTAAGAATGAAAAGTTCATAGGAAAGGGCTACCTCAATGAGGGTCTTTTCAAACTGAATGTAATGGTTGTTGACAGTATTAATAAAAATTTTGCTTCTATTTACTTATTGGAATCAAATGATTTATGGCATGCCCGTTTGGGACATGTAAATTACAAAGTCTTGCGAAAATTTGTTGTTCTAGAAGTATTGCCTGATTTTAAATGCGATAAATCTAAATGCGAAATTTGTGTGGAAAGTAAGTTTGTTAAACATCCTTACAAGTCTGTTGAATAAATTTCAAAACTTTAGACTTAATTCACACAGATATATGCGATATAAAGTTGACACCATCTCGTGGCGGAAAAAAATATTTTTTAACTTTTATAGATGACTGCACTCGATTTTGTTATGTATATTTGCTTAATAGTAAGGATGAAGAAATTGATGCAATTAAGCAATACAAAAATGAAGTGGAGAACCAATTGAATCTAATGATAAAAATGATTCAGATTGATAGGGGTGGAGAATATAAATTTCCTTTTGAAGAGATGTGTTTGGAATATGGTATTATTCATCAAACTACTGCACTTTACACACCACAATCAAATGTTAGGCGGAACAGAAGAACAAAACATTAAAGGAAATGATGAATGTCTTGATGATCAATTACAGTAGGTACAAGTTGCACTACTATTTATAACAGTAACTCGCATGTATCATTTCTTGCAAGCAGGATACCATGGATCAGTGTTATTGTCAATGTCGGTAACTGTAGCGTTGATCTTATAGTACATGTCCTATACGTAAATTTGGTAAATCACTTAATTACATTTGAAACATATAATTGGAGTAGAAGATGAGTGTTGTATAGGAAAGTACCTTCACAATGGCAAGTGAACCTTTTAAAATATTAGTAATTTTCAGTTGATCGGTTGTTTGCATTAGTCTGCTCGGCATTAGACTTACGTCAATATTTTGTGCCTTCATGTTGTCATTCCTCAAATTTTTAAGAAATGAAAAAAAAATATTAATTACGTAGCATGTGAAAAGCCTCTGAATAAGTGTGATGAAACATGTATTACTTACCATTCTTGGAGATTGTTTGTTTTTTCAAATTGTGGATTTAGAAGTAAACTATTAACAGGAGTTGTGGAAAGGACAAAATCTCCTATTTTGACAGGAGTAACTAATTTAGTGATAATTTTATGTACTTTGATAATTGACTCAAAAATATCAAGCGTGGGATTTATACCTTGATAAATGGATGATTTTACATCACAAAAGGCAAGCACTGATTTGTCACTTTCAAGGCTTTGTAACATTTGACCTTCTTTTAGCGAAGTCTCCCCCATAAAGTCATGACTTTTTGATCATACCTATACATGTAACCAAAAATATTTTTACGATAAATGTTTATTAAAGTGAAATATTTATATGTAGGATGCATAAAAAGTATATGTTACCTTTCGTTTGTAATGATTACCTAGCGTCTAATGCTTTGTCCTTCTCCAGTTAGTGCTTTTACTGTGAGGAAAATACACACTACATCTAAACAAAATAATGTGTTACAAAATACCTATTTTTTTTATGTATGGAAGAAGCAACAAACATTTAGTGAAATTTACCGAACAAACTCCCATTAGTGATTTTTTCAGCTTCATCAGATGAAATAAATCCATTTGAAAATTGTTCAATCTTAAATTGACTTTTGTCCTCAACGACCTCTGTGCTGTTCATAAATTCTAGTTCGAGCTCCTTATGCACAGATAAAAAGTTTGGTTTAGGTCCATTTAATTTTCCATTTATAATGTACTAACTTTGATTAAGTTGAAAAGACTTGTTCCATGCATCAACATCTTTGTTGAAAAGAGTGGTTTGTATTTTCTTACCATGTGGTAAGGATCATAATCATTAGAATTCCAAAAGAAGTCAACATATTAAATAATTAATATAAGAAAATATTAAAATAGAGTTACCTCTTCGTCGACTAATATCAGTTGCCAACGAGTACCCTCACTGTTTGCATTTTTATACTCTTTTATTAAACTCCGTCGAATGACTAAGACTTTAATAACCCATTCTGTTGCATATTTCTTCAACTTGCTAATTGGTAGGCACTGGTTCTCGAGCTCTTCTAGACTTGTCATTGTATTGTTGTAGTAGCTAGGATGTATTAATGTAATATATATTTGTGATGTAAATGCTATTCATTTTTATATAATTAGTGTTCTTTTGGTCTAATAATAAATATGCTCAAGAATGTAATATTCACCAAGTATAAACTATTTTTTCTTTTTTAATTTTAAAAGAGAGCAACTTCAACTAACAATAGTATAAATATCACATTAATTGAAGCAAGTTAATTCAGGGTGGAGAAATGGTACCAATTTTGGTGTTTCCAAAAGCAAAAAACCTGTTAAGAGTATTAGAACATGAAGAGATGATAAACATAGATTCAAAGTAAATCAATAAAAATGTAGTATGTTATTATAACGGAAATATTGCAAACGTATAGAATTCAAAATGAAAAAGTCCTTGGTGGACAAACTGTTCGTATGTTATGGCAATAATTTTATTCTATAATAGCTTAACTGGACGCAAATGCTATATTTTTGTACAAAAGATTTCAAAAAATCTCTGTCCACAAATTCCTTCTAGGAAAATATTTTCTGTCCTATCAGACATGCCCCCTAGGGCCTAGGTACAACTCTTTTAGGTCACTCCAGAAGTGAGGTGGGATACTTGAGTATGATGGATTGTACCCTTTTTCAATAAACCATAGTGAAAACAAAAATAATTGCATCAACAGTTCCTTTTCATTTTGGTCAATAGCTTGATATGAATAATTGCAGAGATAATCCATCACGCTACTTGTCCTAGCCAGTTGAAACAATAAAATAAAAGATAAAAAAAAAATTGACTGAAAGTCACTTCAATTAATAGTCAACAATAAACAGTACGAAGTTAACATTTAAAAAGGGATAATGCATAACTACCCCCTCAACCTATGCCCGAAATCCCAGAGACAGACTTATACTATACTAAGGTCCTATTACCCTCTTAATTTATTTTATGAATAATTTTCTACCCCTTTTTGGTCTACGTGACACTATCTTGTGGACCCAGCTTGTGTTGACATTTTTTTTCAAACTAGTCCACGTAGGCCGAAAAGGGGTAGAAAATTATTAATAAAATAAGTTCAAAGGGTAATAGGACCTTAATATAGTATAAGTGTGTCGATGAGATTTCAGGCATAGGTTGAGGGGGTACTTATGCATTTTCCCTTTAAAAAAAGGCAGCACAATGTACTAAGCTCTCGCTATGTCGAGGTAAGAAAGGGAAAGATAACAAATCTTGCATTTACTAAATGAAAATTAGAATATGTTTGACAATGCCTATGCAACCACCAGATTCAAGCTGACATACTTTTGTTTAAACCTCAGAGGCCACAAATTATCTAATTTATTTGACCTGTGTTTCGTAATTAGTGATGAACTTACTATCTTGTGATCAGAATCTTATTCTGAACTGTAGACGAATTTTGGAGACTCGTATGCCTCTATTCTTCCCTGATAATTTTAGATTTAGCGTAACTTGGAAGTTTCTGATTAATTGTTATTCATTGTCTTCCAACCCTTTATGTACAAGTTCTGAACTATGCCTTTAATGATCTTATTGTATTTACTTTACTTAGAATTCACGTACCAAATATTTCTTATTAGCTGCATGTCTTATGTCGATCTATTCTATCTTTCCCATGTACCAATTCACAGGTTACAATTTGTAGAAATGAGGCTGAAAGTGCTTGATTGAAACATCCATTAATTCCCTAAGAATAAGTTTAAAAATTCATATTATAGAACAGAAAATGTGATGAGAACATTCAGTTTTCTGAAGAACTCAGCACACCCACAACCATAACCTCTATAAGGATATAAATTAATAATTCCGCAAAAGAATGTGACAGAACTGATTCTTGTAATAGCTTAATAATTCCGCAAAAGAAAGTGACAGAACTGATTCTTGTAATAGCATAACCGCAATCTTACACAGGCTATCGCACTGATCATTTCGACTCCTTAAGTTAAATAGATAGCATTTTGCAATCTTTATTTCTGCAAATTGTTTCTCAAGTATAAGACGCTTAAAAATTAATACCTGCAATAGTGTACCCTATCACTAAACTTCAAAGTATTGCAGGCTAGAAGGATAAATTCTTATGTTTTTATTTTTTGTGACCACCAGTAGTAAAATACTATGGTATCATTAAGAAATCAACCCGTCAACCTACTTTCATATAAGACCATCTAATAGCTATCAAGTAAAATTTATCTCAATGTGCGAGGAAACTAAGGGTGTACATATATTTTCGATTAGCATCAAAACACTAAGGGTGTATATATATTTGCAATTAGCAGCAAAAGCAAAGTGTTAAGTTCAGAAAAGTAGATTTACCTTAACAAAGCCCCCCTCGCCTATTGTTTCATACAGCAAAGTAAAACACCTGCCGTGTTTAAAAACCACAAACAACATCAACAAAAGAGAATGATTAAAAGTTTTAAAAAAAAAGTCGAGAAGTTAAAAAGGAACAGAAGAAGGCATAAACTCCAATATATATTTTCCATCAGAGGTTGTTCATATCATCACGGATAAACTTTCTACTTGAGCACTACCAAGAAACTATTGAGGATGTGGGAGCTTGGGATGGCTGAGCATGGTGACGGAAAAAAATACATGGAACTTGACCAATCTAAGGGTTATCATCCTTACGACTATAATGGACTCTTTGATTGTCCTATCCTTCGTTCATGATCACACTTCTTTTGAAAATTCACACTAACTATTATGCAACAAAAACAGAGCACCAAAAATATTTACCTGATAATGTTGTATTTCAACCAGGCACAGAAAACTGAAACAGTTTAATGGACAATAACATGTTATTTGACATATTTATACAAACAGTAAGGTGCATTATAAACAGTATCTCTCGATTCATTCACCTCGTAACATGTCTAACATCAAAGAGTATTCCTGGTCAAAAGAACTACAAAAATATTAAAACATTGTTGAAGCTATTAAAACCAGTACTGGATGATGTTGCTCAACAAAGAGCTCCTTCAGATGAAACCATATGCAGGCAATGTGAAGAACTGGATGTAGTCATTAATGAAGCTAGGGAATTACTGGAAGGATGGTCTCCAAAGAAGAGCAAGATTCTCTGGGTAATTTTAATTCTCCTATTTCTGATATAGACATATGCTCACAAATTGATGTGAAACCGCATGCGATTCAATTTAGTGTCAAGCAGAACACTTCAATGCTACTACATTGGGAAAACACAACAAATCACAGTTAATCATATAATGAACAACACTACAATCAACTTACAACTCTCCCTAATAGATGCAAACACATCACCGCAACTCAAAGGCATACAGACAGGCCTTAAAACAGGCAGAGTAATTACATAGGGTGTGGGTGTATCCACCACCTTATCTAACCATCATAAGATTAAACCATTTAAAAAGGATTACTTCTTCCATCCTAATATGTTTGGCACAAATTCTAAAGAAGAGTCAATGTGACCAACTTTCGCAGTAAATCAGTCTAGATCAACTCATATTTTGGAATTAAAATTCAGACTTGAAGACGACATAAGCTACAATATATGTTTTTCATCACAGGTTGTTCATATCATCCCGGATAAAACTTTCTACTTGAGCACTACCAAGAAACTATTGAGGATGGGGGAGCTTGGGATGGCTGAGTATGTTGACGGAAAACAATACATGGGACTGGACCTATCTAAGGATTATCATCCTTACGATCAGAATGGACTCTTTGATTGTCCTCTCCTTCGTTCATGATCACACTTCTGTTGAAAATTCACAGTAACTATTATGCAACAAAAACAGAGCACCAACAATATTTACTTGTATTTCATCCAGGCACAGAAAAGAGAAACAGTTTAATGGACAATAACATGTGATTTGAGACATTTATACAGATGATGAGAGTAGCTGAAAAGGTTTTGGAAGAAGGATAATGAAACTTCATGACAGTTGCAGAAGAGAAGTCGACACCAACTACAGGACTGTTACAGCGTTGGGCATTTCAGAACAATTAAATTAGGTCTGTCAGCAAATTAAATTTATAATAAATTAATAATAAACTAATATTTTTAATAAATTAATATATAAGTAATACTGTAGGGTTAAAACGGTAAATCAACTTTGGGGTTAGGAGGTTCCTGCTTATAATAATATATGATATGATCACTGATATTATTTTATGAGAAACATTTGTATCACCACCAAAAATATCACTAAACCATCACCATAAATTCAGATCTCAAACAAGAAATGTTATGTGTAGAATCTAAGCTAAAACTTAAATACTCATTATACCAGAAGAATAACTCAACCATCACCATAAATGCAGATCTCAAACCAGAAACATTATGTATGGAATCTAGCTACAACATAAATATTCACTAGATTCCTTGATATAACACATAATTTTTTTTTAGATGAAAAACATTCAATTGGAGGAAGTTTATTCTGATATAAACATTTAGAAACACTCCCTTTCCAAATATGGATAGAGAGCATTAGATACCATGAAAAACAAAAACCAAAGGATATAGAAACATAGATTAAAACAAGGGAGTTTAGTTGTGATATCTGGAAACATGGTTGCTGCTGTTCTTGATCTCTAAATACATGAATGCAAGTATATATTTGAATTCATGAATACAAGTTGGTTGGAAATAAAGTCGCGCAGGACAATTTCAATTATTCATTTCAAACTTGAATTTTTCTTTGAAAATTCAACTAAATTCACCTTAAATTTGGAAAAAAAATCCCTGTAATTCAAGATATGATCTCCTCGTGATATACCAATTAATGCCATCCACTAAGAACATAGGTTCAATGTGGATAAAATAAAAGAATAGAGTGAGTAGAGTTGAAGAAGAAATCCTACACTGTACTATGTTTATGAATTAGAAGAAAGAGGAAAGGAGGAGGAGGAAAGAAAAAATAGGAGATTGATATGGGGCTACAACAGGATTGGTTATGAATTAATAACACAAATTTGCACAAGATGAAACTCCTATAACTAAAATCTTTAATGAAAAAATTCATATGATGATGCTGACAAAAACTGGCTGGTCAGACCAAGGCCCTTAAACACAAAAAGGTTTACTTAAATTGTAGAAAGTAGTAGGAATTGTAACACTACCTAGTTTATATGTGTAGGATCCCGTTTAAATGAGGAGTAATTAAACTTTTGATTTATAATCGTGAAGTTCTTGTTGTGAATTTAATACTTAGTTCAACGCAATCATCCATGTTTTCACATACGAAAGAAAACAATATAATCCCACAATTAGGGTGTATGGAGGAAAGAAATTAAATGCATATTCAAAATGATACCAATGTTGTTACTATTTTACAGAATGGAAAAGTGAAAATCCGTTAAATGGAAAAAAATCCAAAAAGAAAGATTACAAAGAGCTGGACCCAAAAAATTATCATATTGAAGATGGAGCGACGACATTTTGTTGATAGTCCAGAATCAGATAGCGAAAGAGAGCCACTAATATTGTTAATAGTAGTTCAGCTAAAACAAGAAAATCTGGAAGGTCCTACCACACAAATCCATCTAGCTCAAGACCTTATAATAATTTTGTGACATCTTCGTCCTCTTCTTCCTCCTAACTCCCCACCTCTTCCATTGTTTCTACTATTTTTAACATATATAAGAACTTAGATAAAAACATTTCTTGATTTTCTTATCCTAAACATCCTGGATCTAGGAACAATTAACTTTCAATATCTCTGGATATCTAAGAGCAAGAAAATTTGAACTCATAAAGAACTTTTATCTTTGAGAACTTTTTGCCTTGTACTTGTGAGTGAATGAAAAAATTCCTCACATACTCTTTCAATAAGGTTACAAGCACTATGATGATCAACTAGGGACAAGATCCCCGTATTGTTCTCTGATAAAACACATTGAAGGTACAAGAAAGATAATTACGGAAAAAGGGCATAAAATACCCTTGGATTATTAAAAATGATACAAAGTTACCCTTCATCCACCTATTAGTCCTATAATACCCTTGTTGTCTACCTTTAGGTCCTATATTGCCCTTTATTTTTAACAGTCACAAGTTAAATCCAATTAATAAATTCATCAATGATGTGACAATTTTCTATTGGCCAGATTTTAAATAACCTAAATTAATTTTAAAACTCCCATACCCAAATTAGACCCGCCCCAAATTCATTTAACCCATATTTTATCATCGTCTTCCTCACAGCAAAATGGCAAATTATAGAGCATAAAAGCTACAACCTTTTCTTTTTCTTATTTTCATCCCACCTACATTCTTTGAAAAAGAAATAAAACCTAGATAATTTACATAAAGGAGATTATGATATTTCTTGAGCAAATTTTTGAGTAGAATCTATCTAATGAATCCAAAACATTTAGTTTCATTCTCATCAAATGTAAGTGGGCAATGGTGATGAGAATTTTGTGTCATTGACTGAGTTTGATTTCTGTTTATTTATGCAATCGTAGCCCAAAAATACATAATACATACCATTTACTTATACTTCAAAAACAAGTAACTAAGATCTGAGCAATGTGCTTTATTAAATAGTTAGAGGTAAACAACAAAACTATATAACAATATCGTTATTTGAAAAAGCTAAAATCAAAACTACCATTCAACAACGTATATAGATTCTACTATAAATTAGAGTTCCTCTAGACTTGCATAAAAAAATGTAAGAACTCAAAACTTGTTTCAACATCTTTATGATCAACCAATGTTTGTATCATCATCATATCTAATAACATTAACCTTTACAAAATGATCAAGTTATGCACATCTCTTATCAGATTTCTTTTTAGATGTTCAAAATGAAGGTCAGGATTCAATTCACAAAAGCCCATGAGGAAGATGGGTTCAATGAACTTGAGCCGTGTAGATTTTATTTGGGTCTAATTTGAGAATAAGTGGGTTTTCAATTAGATTAGATTATTTAAAGCTGGACAAGTCATCAATAATTTTATTAATTGTGTTTAAATTGGGACTGTTAAAAATAAAAGGCAATAAAGGACCTATAGGTAAATAGCAAGGGTATTTAGGACTAATAGGTGGATGGAGGGTAATTTTGTACCATCTCTAATAGTTCAAGGGTATTTTAGATCCTTTTCCGAAGATAATTATTAAAAAGTACGACTGGTGGAGAATTGGAGATGTCAGGGTCTTCTGTAATGGTCGAATCCCCAACCTAGCGAGATCAGTAGGTACCTTAATTATGATTGGCATCTTGCTTTCAGATATAGACAAGCTTCTACCACTGTACCATTTCCTGAGTCACGTCTAATATAATATGTCTGCTATTCCAAGTTTCACTGAATTCGTTTTTGTATCGAATCCAATTTTCATCTCACACAAATAGTTCTCTCGCTTTTCGGATGCTTTGCCAAATTGTAACTTGGAAGGGGAAGTGTTTTTTCCATTATCGGTTGAAAGCAAGTGAAATGTTTTGTGACACTTGATGTGATATGTGTTCCGTTGCATTTAATACTTCATTCACATGTCATAATATTTTCTTTGACCTAGAAGTAACTTTATTCGTCAACACAATGGTGACCATTTATTTTAAAATCTATATGAGCTTCCTCTTTACACTTCATTCTTCCCTACAATGAACTACCTTTTTTACATTGTTCCTCCTCCCTAATCTTCGTATCTTCATCAAAAAAAGCTTTTTGATGAAGGTATGTAGGTTAGAAAGGAGGACTAACTTCAAAAAAGCAGTTCGTTGTAAGGAAGAATGAAGTGTAGAGAGGAATCTAATAAAAATTCAAAAATAAATGGTCATTATTAAGTTGACAATCTACGTTAGTTCTAGGTCAATAATAATATCATCATACATTTCTGAAGTTTTAAATGCAAGGGGAAACATGTCACATTGCATGCGAGAAAAACTTTTTCTTGCTTTCCCACAAATAATTGAAAACCTCTTCCTCTTCAAAGTTACAATTTAGAAAAGCATATAAAAAAACAGGAGAACTATTTGTACTGGGTGAAAATTGTGCTTGATACATGGACAACTTTAAAAGTGACAGTTGAATAGGTGGAATATTAGATCTGACATGGGAGCTGGTACAGTGGTATTAGTTCATCTAGATCGGAATGTGAGATATCATTCATAAGGTACCGACACTATAGCTTGGGTTGGCGATCGACTATTACAGTATATTGTAATTTAGAAAGAATTGGATTGTATGTCCAAATTTGGTTCTATTTTTTAATTAAAGATTTCAAAAGCTAATTGAACAAAGTTTAACTAAAGTAGCATCTAAAATCTAAAGTTTCTAATGGTTTACAAAGCGGAAGAGAAGTGGAGCTTAGAGAGAGTTGGATTGTATGTTCGAGATCAAGTTTGACACTTCAAAAAAAACTTAAAACCCTCTTTACCTCATTTGTGTATTCAAGAGCAAAAAAACATCATATCTCATATACAAATATAAAAGAGAACCCTAAGCCTGCCAATGTGGCTCCACCAAAAACCAGAATTTCCTTTTAATTTATTTATTTTCAAAACTAGTCTTTCCTTTCATGAAAAGTTGTGACTTTTATGAATAGTTGTGTCTTTTTTGATAAGTTGTGACTTTTATGAAGAATTACGACTTTTATGCAAAATTGTGACTTTGATGAATGGTTTTGACCTTTCCAAAGGGTTGTAATTTTTTCAAAGAGTTGCGACAATAAGCATTTGTTCACATTACAGTATATTGTCTATAAAATATAAGGATTTCATGTCACTATTATTTATAGTTTTTTTCAGCTATAGGTTAGTCTAATTCAAATATATTAAGTTTCTTATGAAGTTTGTTTCATTCCTCAAAATTTTTCTTTCCTCATATTTCATGAAATTTAAACTAACTATAAGTCATACTGATTCATTTAACTATAACAAAAAAAAAATCTATTTTGGTGACATCTTTTAAACTTTGTTAAAATTTTAGCAAGGATGATGGAAAATTGATCTCCAGTTTTGTCCATTTCTATAGGCTTCTTCATATAAACAAAGAAAATTGATTTCAACACCAATGCAACATAACTGCTCTTGCACCTCTCATGTCCACAACTCATAACATTGCTGCAATGATTGATTAATTACATTTGGTTCTTTAGTTAAAAAAACTTTTATTCTGCCACTATTATTTTTAGGTTTTTTTGCCCTATCGGGAAGTCTAATTCAAATACATTAATTAACCTTCTTATGAAATGTGTTTCATTCCTCAAAGTTTTCTTCCTCCTATTTCATGAAGCTTAATCTTTTACTGTAAGTCATAGTGATTCACGTATCTATTGCAATTTGTTTTTGCTATTATGATGACTTTTTTGAACTTTTGCAATTTTTTATTTATTTTTTGTTAACTGTAATCCTATTTACCAGATAAAGCAATATGTACAAATGTGGAACTTCGGATATGGACAACATTTCATTCTCAGAGCCCAACTATTCAACTATAATACTAGCTTCTATTAAGGATAAAAGACATATCTATGCATACCCGCCATAATTATAGGATTCATACTAGCTCGAAAATGTATTTCTAGTATGATTTTCCTTGTAATTACCTCTATAGTCCTCTCTTTGTGTTGGAAGATTCTATAGTTCCTTTCCTGCCAAGTATAGTATACTGCAACAACTATTGCTTCAGCCTGTATTGTCTTATTGTGTGCATGTTCTGTAGCCCATTGCAACTCTTCATTCCATCCACTTCTACTTCTTTGGATTGATAACTAAGTTAAGATCAGCTGCCATATCCTTCTTGATAATGAACACTCAAAAAAGAGGTGTTGGTGTGTTTCAGGGACTTTATTACATAGTGAACATGCGAGGTCTGTAATAATCCCCCATTTGCCCAACCTATCTTTAGTATAGAG
>JABWTJ010001371.1:0-71022 GCA_016801875.1 Solanum sitiens
TTATTATTATTATTATTATTATTATTACTATTATGATTACTATTATTATTATTATTATTATTATTATTATTGTTATTATTATTATTATTATTATTATTATTATTATTATTATGATGATGATGATGATGATGATGATGACGATGATGATGATGATGATTATGATTATTACTATTATTATTATTATTATTATTATTATTATTATTATTATTATTATGATTATTATTATTATCATTATTATTATTATTATTATTATGATTATTATGATTATTATAATTATTATTATTATTATTATTATTATTATTATTATTATTATTATCATTATTATTATTATTATCATTATTATTATTATTATTATAATTATCATTTTTATTATTTTCATCATTATTATTATCATCATTATTATTATCATCATTATTATTATCATCATTATTATTATCATTATTATTATTATTATTATTATTATTATAATAATTATTATTATTATTATTATTATTATTGTTATGATTATTATTTTTATTATTATTATTATTATTATTTTTATTATTATTATTATTATTATTATGATTATTACGATTATTATTATTATTATTATTATTATTATTATTATTATTATAATGATTATTATTATTATTATTATTATTATTATTATTATTATTTTTATTAATATGATTATGATTATTATTATGATTATGATTATTATTATTAGTATTATTATTATTATTATTATTATAATTATTATGATTATTATTATGATTATTATTATGATTATTAATTATTATTATTATTATTATTATTATTATTATTATTATTATTATTATTATTATGATTATGATTATGATTATTATGAGTTCTTAGTTATGTCATTTGGTCTCACGAATACACCTGCTGCATTTATGGATCTCATGAACAGGATCTTCCGTGAATACCTTGAATCTTTCGTCATAGTATTCATTGATGACATTCTCATCTACTCTAGGACCAAGGAAGAGCATGAACATCATTTCAGACTAACCTTGCAGGTACTTAGACAACATCAGATGTATGCCAAATTCAGCAAGTGTGAATTCTGGCTTAGATCAGTGAACTTCCTGGGTCATGTTGTGTCTGATCAGGGTTTGGAGGTGGACCCCAGGAAGACTGAGGCTGTTAAGAACTGGCCAAAACCTCTTACTCCCACTGACATCCGTAGATTTCTGGGATTGGCTGGTTACTACCGCAGGTTTGTTTTCTTCCATTGCTCCCCACTGACAGCTTTGACTAAGAAGAAGGCCAAGTTCGAGTGGACGGAGACTTGTGAGAAGAGTTTTCAGGAGCTCAAGGACAAACTCACTTCAGCCCCGGTGCTTACTTTGCCTAAGTGTGGTGAGAATTACACTGTTTATTGTGATGCATCTAGGGTTGGTTTGGGTTGTGTTCTTATGAAGGTTGGTAAGGTGATAGCTTATGCGTCCAGACAGCTCAAGGTTCATGAGAAGAATTATCCCACTCATGACCTGGAGTTGGCAGCTGTGGTGTTTGCACTAAAGCTGTGGAGGCACTACTTGTATGGAGTGCATGTGGATGTGTTCACAGACCACAAGAGTCTACAATACGTGTTCACGCAGAGGGAGTTGAATCTACGTCAGCGGAGATGGTTGGAGCTGTTGAAAGACTATGATATGAATGTCCACTACCATCCAGGTAAGGCTAATGTTGTAGCTGATGCTTTGAGCAGGATGAGCATGGGAAGTACAGCCCACGTTGAGGATGAGAAGAAGGAGTTGGCGAAAGATGTACACAGACTGGCCAGACTGGGTGTGCGGTTGGTTGACTCTACTAGTGGGGGTGTTTCAGTTCATCCTAGTTCTGAATCATCCTTGGTAGTTGAAGTCAAGTAGGGTCAGCATCGCGATCCTGTGTTGATGGAGCTGAAGGACTCAGTGTTGATAAAGATGAATGAGTCTTTTGCTTTGGAAGGTGACGGCATACTTAGGTACCAGGACAGGCTGTGTGTACGAGATGTGGATGATTTGTGGACCAGGATTGTTGCAGAGGCCCATGGTTCCAGATATTCCATACATCCAGGTTCCACCAAGATGTATCATGATCTTAAGCAGATTTATTGGTGGGATGGCATGAAGTAGGACATTGCAGAATATGTGGCCAAGTGTCCTAATTGTCAGTAGGTTAAGGCAGAACATCTTAAGCCTGGCGGTCTTACTCAGATTATTGAGGTTCCGACTTGGAAGTGGGAGGCCATTAATATGGACTTCTTGGTTGGTCTTCCGAGGACTAGGAGACAGCATGACTCCATATGGGTAATTGTGGACAGGATGACTAAGTCTGCCCACTTTATCCCTGTGAAGTCTACTTACAGAGCCGAGGATTATGCGAGACTCTACATTGATGAGATTGTGAGATGGCATGGGATTCCTTTGTCGATCATTTCAGATAGAGGATCTCAGTTCACTTCACATTTCTGGAGATCCTTCCAGAAGAGCTTAGGCACGCAGGTAAAGCTTAGTACTGCCTTTCATCCTCAGACTGATGGGCAGGCAGAGCGCACCATTCAGACATTGGAGGACATGTTGAGAGCGTGTGTGATTGACTTCAGAGGTAGTTGGGACGACCACCTGCCTTTGATAGAGTTCTCGTATAATCACAACTATCACTCCAGCATTGGGATGGCACCGTTTGAGGCACTGTATGGTAGGAGATGTAGATCTCCAGTTGTGTGGTTCGAGGTTGGAGAGTCATCCATTTTGGGTCCAGATATCATTCATGAGGCCTTAGAGAAGGTCAGAGTGATTAGGGAAAGGTTGGCTACTGCTTACAGTCGGCAGAAGTCATATGCAGATAACAGAAAACGGCCCTTAGAGTTTGATGTTGGTGACCAGGTCTATCTGAAGATATCACCTATGAAGGGGGTGATGAGGTTTGGCAGGAAGGGGAAGTTGAGTCCGAGGTATGTTGGGCCATATGATATCCTACAATGTGTGGGTGAGGTGGCCTATGAGTTGGCATTGCCTGCGGAGCTAGCTTCTGTCCATCCAGTCTTTCATGTATCCATGTTAAAGAAGTGCCTAGGTGATCCAGCATCGATTCTACCTGTGAAAGGTTTGGGGGTCGATGAATACTTGTCCTACGAGGAGGTACCTGTTGAGATCTTAGACAGACAGGTCAAGCGGCTGAGGAACAAGGAGATTGCCACAGTGAAGGTGTTGTGGAGGAATCATCTTGTTGAGGGTGCTACGTGGGAGGCTGAGGCCGATATGAGATCCTGCTACCCTCATCTTTTCAGCTCTTGAGGTTAGACTTCCTACTCTTAAGTCTAAGTTTCCTTATCTCTCCATTCTTTGTTGCTATTGCTTGACTGTGCATAGTGATTATGTTATGTTATGACGGGCATTGTGCTAGATAGTTAGTAGTGTCATTCGGGGACGAATGTTCCTAAGGGGGGGTATAATGTAACAACCCTAAAAGTGGATATGATAAGTAATGCTTAATGTGTCTAGAATGCCTACGATTAGACCGGGTTCACACGGATTGATGCGCGTAGAACCAGACCTCTGAACCCTTGCTACAGCCAAGCCAACTAACTTGGGGAGTTAGTTGAGCTAGGAAAGGTTGGGTCCAGCCATGTAGGGCTCTCGAATACGAAGATTTACTCGAAAGAGTCTTTACCGGACTTAAAAAGGGAAAATCTTAGGTTTGGATGGTCTAGGGGTAAAATGGTCTTTTTCTAGGATAAGGGTAGTATTGTAATTATCCTAAATATATAATTAATTATTTAATTAATAAGGTGGAGGGGCATTTTGGGGAGAGAGGGCCGAAAATTGGCTCTTAGAGTGAAGTCTTGCTCCACCCAGGTTCGAACCTAGGTGGAAGCAATGAATTAAATTTGTTTTTGTTTAAGTTGGTAAATTAATGTAATTAATTAATATTTATTATTTATTAGCTGATTTAAAATAAAAGGGAAATCAGATTTTTATCATTTAATAAAACCTTATTTGACTAAGTCCTAAACTAGACTCCTAAGCCTAATAAAACTCTGACTCTCTACGTTTATCTCCTCAACATCCACGACCATTCTCTCTTCCTTCTCACGTGTTCTCTCTGCCAAAATAACATACAAGAACAGAAAATTTACTAAAGTTCTTCACACTTGAAGAACTCACAACGAAAAATAAAATCAAACGCTAAGCAAAATACGTTAGGCAAATGGAGGGTTTTCCATCGAAAGTTTGGTGTTGAAACTTGGTTTTGGACGTGAGTGTTGGAGAAGGTTTGGGCAGCAACTTCAAGGTTTGAACGTCATAAAAGGTATGGGTTCTCTTCTCTCTTGGTCCCTTTCCCAAGAGACCCCTAAGGTTCAGACGAATCTATTCTGAAAACTAGGGTTGTTCCCCGTTGCATGTCCCTGCCACTAGCTCCCATTGAATCATAGGTTGGTTATGTTTGCTGGTAGAAAACTAGAGATGAGACGTGTTTTCGTGATGATTATGTGTTTATATGTATGTTCGTAATTATGTGACTTATGTTGATGTTTTCCGAAAATGTAACTACGTGTGTTTGGGTGTGTTGCCGTGGCTATTGGTCATGGTTTAGGACTTGAAATGGCATGATAGTTCTTTGTATTTCATGTACACATGTTTATGTAAATCGTGATGTTCATATGAGATGAAACGTGGCTGATTTAAGTGATAATCTCTTGTCTAAATGAATTGATGAAAATGCACCTAAAATGTTCTAAATGCACTACGAAATTCCCCTAAGAACTAACGTGTAATGTAATGAAAAAGAAGCTGAAAATATAACTCAAAATTTCCAGCACCTTGTTGATTAATTTCAGCCAAGTTAAGTGGTTTAAAATGTCATGAAAAGTGAAGAAAAAATAAGTAAGGTCACTAAGGGTCGAACCCGTGACCTCACCATGTTAAAAACCATGAAATTTGGTGAGTTAAAAGTATTGTGGTGAGGGGGATTCGAACCATGGTCTTAGCTGGAAAATAATGTATGAAAATAAGAAATGAGAGGAGTGGGATTCGAACCCACAACCTCTTGGTCAAGCTTAAGGAAAGAATGAAAAGAAAAGAAATGTGAGGCATGGGAATCGAACCCACGACCTCTAGGCAGTAAAGAATAATTAAAAGAAAAGTAAAGTGAGGCTGTGGGGGTTCGATCCCACAACCTCATGGTCAACTCGAGATAGTCAAGGAAAAATAAACAAGAAAATAAAAGGGGCTGTGGGGGTTCGATCCCACAACCCCTCGGCCAAGGAAGAGAATTTTCAAAGGATAGAAATAAAAAGGAAACGTTGATGTTGGGGCTCGATCTAGGGTCCCAATGTCATGTGGACCGAAATTAAATAAAAAGAAAAATGTAAAGTGTTGTCCAAGGGATTCAAAACCGGGTTCCCTTGCCCAAATTCCGTATTGATACATAAGTTATACGTGAATTAAATGTTCAAGAATAATGGCGCCTACTTAGATCGAAATTGAGATCTTGGCATACATACAAGATGCAAAAGTCTTGTACCACATAATCTTAGGAAGATATGAATCACTTAAACGAACTATGATGTATAGACCCATAAGTCTAACATACGTTTAAAAATAAGTGAACCTAAGATGTATGTAATGAAATGATGTAACCCTAGAAGGGTTAAGTACGAGTGTAAAACACACTAAATGGCCAAGTACATTGGCATACGATGAAATGAATATTATGTAATGAAATGATGAAACCCTAGAAGGGTTAAGTAAGAGTGTGAAACACACAAATGGCCAAGTGCATTGGCAAATGATGAAATGAACATTCACGTAATAAGGGGTGAGTAATTATGAAGAGCAATGTGCTAAAGTTAATGAATGTGGTGACAACATGATAAGAGGCTAATGTAAAAGATGAGAGCAATCTCAAATGAGCCTAAGTAAATGTTACCAAAACGTACTCACCTATGAGAGTGTAAAGTTAATGAAGAGACCAGTCTCTATGAACACTCTAATGAAAGTATTGAGAATAATGTATACTTAATACTAATGATGAGATGAGAAATCATCTATTAAGCTATGATGTCCTCATATTAGAAGCCAGCTTCCATGACGTATGAGTTGAATGAAATGAAACTTTATACTGAGCACCGATAGACTAGCTATGAGCGGTGATTCCTTCTTTCGGGAAGGGCGGAGGTTCACGTAACTCTCATGAGATGAGACTGTCCGACATGCCGGGTATGGGTCTCCTTATATCTCCTAGTCTTCGAACCTATACTGCCAATATAGGGATCTGGCGGGGTTCAGTTCCCATGTACGCTAGCATGTTTTGGGTCACTTTGGCCGGCGATTCCACCTCTTTTCGGTGTGGGGGAGACACTGGATTTCATGATGCTCACATGATCTATGTCGGTTAAAGTTAAAGTTCCCAATGAATGAATGAGGCCAGCCTCAAATGATACACATAATGAAATGAACGATACCAAAGGTGTTAGGATAGGATAATCAAGAGGTGAGCTAGACTCAAGTAATAACACTAGGTTATTCTTGATCATTGCACAGTAAACCCGAGGAGAGTCTTAAACTACATCCTAGGTATAGCTGGTGTTTACACTAGCTTATGAATGAATGAAGCAGACTCTGTGTTTGCTAAAGAAGGCTCCCTAGTTGAGGTCCCATATGTTAGGCCCTCATTTTGGAAAGTCTTAATGTCAAGTCCATGATTCCAAGGTCCCATGGCATATGAATGAATGATATGAAAGATGTTATGTGCTATATGAAATATGATATGTGCTATGTGTAAGATGTTATGTGCCGTGTGCAATATGATAAGTATGATGATGCATGTTACTCTCATGGAATGACTTTCCTAATCCAAATTTGGAAAGCTCACTAACTTTCCTAATCCCAATTTGGCAAGTCCACTGACTTGACTTTCCATAATCATGTTGTTAGGAAAGAGCTATTCTTACTCATGCATGTCCTTGGTGTGTGCTTGCATATACCCATACTTAGTACAAGTGTGTACTAATCCCATACAACTCTATATTTTTAGGTGCAGGCATAGGTGGACGCTAGAGCTTACAGGTTGACGTTGCAGCTATCCGGACGTGGATCTTTCATCCGGACTTGGTAGGCCCTCATGCTTTCGAGGATGTCTACCGTTACTATCTAGCTTAGATATAGGCTTTAGCTAGTGGAGTATGTTCCACTAGTGTTTCTTTCCGTTTTTATTTCAGACATTGTATTGGTGCCATTTTGGCAATTATACATTTAATGCAGTATTGAACTATTTCTTTCAGTTGATAATCTTAATGTTAGATAGTTGATTGTGAGCATTATGAATGTAAGTAGAATGATCTTTATGCATGTTAAGAAACAAAAAGTTTTAAATTTTCCACTAAAAATTAACCTAGATGAAGTAAGAATGACGTAAGTAGGCTTGTCTGCGACCTCTGAGAGGTCAATGACGCCGGTCTCGTCTGGGATCTAGATTCCAGTCGTGACATACGGGATGAACCAGGGCAACTTCACTCGGTAACTTCAACTCATAAGCAACCTTCCCGACCCGTTTCACTATCTCATAGGGGCCCATATACCTGGGACTAAGTTTCCACTTTTTGCCAAATCTTATCACCCCTTTCATGAGTGAAATATTCAAGTAGACCATATCCCTTACTTCAAATTCAAGATCTCTTCTTCTATTTTTGGCACACGAATTTTGCCGACTATAGGACATTTTCAACCTATCCCTTATCATCCGAACCTTCTCTAAGGCCTCATATATTATCTAGGTACCAAGGAGTGAAAACTCTCCTACCTCAAACCACTCAACCAGAGACCTACATCTCCTATCATAGAGTGCTTCAAAAGGGGCCATGGAAATACTCAAACGGTAGTTATTATTATAGGAGAACTCAATCAACGGTAGGTGATCGTCCTAACTTCCTTTGAAATAAATAACACAAGCTATTAGAATATCTTCAAGGGTTTGAATGGTACGCTCCGCTTGACCATCTGTTTGAGGATGAAAAGCGGTGCTAAGCTTAATTTTAGTATCTAACCCTTTTTGAAAAGACCTCCAAAACGAGAAGTTAATTGAGCACATCTATCCGATATGATAGAAAAAGGGGTACCATGCAACCTCACAACCTCATTAAGTTACAATTTAGCATGCTCTTCCGCTGAATAAGTAGACTTGACGGGGATAAAGTGAGCGAATTTTGTCAATCTATCCACAATACCCATATTGAGTCATTTTGTCGACGTGTTCGAGGCAAACCTACTACAATGTCCCTATTAATGTCTTCCCACTTCCAAGTAGGAACATTCATTACTTGAGTCAAACCACTCGACTTTTGATGCTCGGCCTTTACTTGTCGACAATTACGACACCTAGCCACAAATTCCACTATGTCCCTTTTCAAACTATCCCACCAATAGACCTCTTGAAGATCACGGTACATTTTGGTGGCACCCATATTAATAGAATAACGTGACCCATGAGCTTCTTCTAAAATTTGACCCCTCAAGTTAACAACATCTGGTACACACAATCTACCTTGGTTACTAATTACCCCATCCTCCCGAGAATGACTCATTGAGCTTTCCAAGATATGATTCCTTAAATTCCATCAATAAAGGATCAAAATGTTGCTTAGACTTCACCTAAACCACTAAAGATGAATCGGAATTATGATGAACTATAACACCTCTGTTTGGAGAATCTTTTAACCGAACACCCAACCGAGCCAATCTATGAACATATTTCACTAGCGCTTTCTTAGCTTCCTCAATATGAACCACACTACCCATGGTCATACGACTTAGAGCATCCACCACCACATTGGCCTTGCCGGGGTGGTAGAGAACACTCATGTCATAATCCTTCGGAAGTTCCAACCATCTTCATTGTCGGAGTTTCAACTCCTTTTGGGTGAATACATATTAAAGGCTTTTGTGGTCGGTAAATACATCCACATGGACACCATAAAGATAATACCTCCATATTTTGAAGGCAAACACTATGATCGATAATTCAAGGTCATGAGTTTGGTAGTTCTTTTCGTGCACCTTGAGTTGTTTAGAGGCATAAGTTATCGCCTTACCATATTGCTTAAGGAAACAACCTAAACCTACATGAGAAGTGTCACAATACACCACAAATCCTTTGGTACCCTCCGATTGGTCAACACCACAGCAGAGGTAAGATTATTTTTCAAATCTTGGAAACTTCTTTCACAAGCTTTCGACCACTCAAACTTAACTTTCTTTTAGGTCAAGGTTGTCAAAGGAGAAGTGATACATGCAAACCATAAAAAATATCCTATAATACCCTTCTAAACTGAAGAAACTTCAGTATCGGTTGGAGTCAAAGGTCTAGGCCAATTCTTAACCGATTCCGTTTTCTTCGGATCGACCTCTATACCCTCACTTGAAAGAATGTGACCAATAAAAGTAACCGATCTCAACCAAAATTCACACTTACTATACATAGAAAAGAGTTTGTCTTCCTTGAGGACTTGCAATACTACGCCCAAATGGTTCATATGTTCATCCTCGCTCTTAGAGTATACCAAGATATCATCAATGAAGACAATCACAAATGAGTAAAGAAAATCATGGAACACTCTATTCATAAGGTCCATGAAAGCCGTCGGGGGATTAGTTAGACAAAAGGACATGACTAGGAACTTATAATGACCATACCCGGTTCGGAAAGTCATTTTAGGTATGTCTTCATCTCTCACCTTAAGTTTTTGATACCCCGACCTCAAGTCAATTTTCAAAAAGTAGCTTGCCCCTTGTAATTGATCAAACAAATCATCGATCCTAGGGAGAGGATACTTGTTATTTATGGTAACCTTATTTAGTTTCCGGTAATCAATACACATCCTAATGGATCCGTACTTCTTCTTTACAAAACTAACCGGAGCGCCCAAAGGATAAATACTAGGTCTTATGAAGACATTGTCAATTAAATCTTTGAGTTGAAGCTTAAGTTCTTGCAACTCGGCTGGAGCAACCCGGTAAGGTGGGATTGAGATAGGGTTTTTATCTGGCAACAAGTCTATGCCGAAGTCTATTTCCCGTTCGGGAGGAACTCCGGGCAAGTACTCATGAAAGACTTCCTAAAAAACCCTCACTACGGTTACCGATTCTAATGGAGGGACCTCGGATTCAAGGTCCTTGACCCTCACAACATGGTATAGACACCATTTACAAATAATTTTATAAGCTTTTAGGCATGAAATAATTCAACCTCTAAGGATTGAGTTACCCCCCTTAAATTCTAAGACGGATTCATTTGGGAATTGGAACATAACTACCCTTGTCCAACAATCAATAGAAGCAAAACAAGCATGCAACCAATCCATCCCCAATATGAAATTAAAGTCAACCATATCATGTTCTACCAATTCAACCAAAGTAACTCTATTGGGCAATGATATAGGACAACTCCTATAGACTCTTCTAGCCACAATGGAGTCACCCACCGGTGTTGTAACCGAGAAAGTTTCCATTAAAACATCGGGTAACACATTGAAATTTCTAGCTACTAAAGGAGTTACAAATGATAAGGTATCACCGTGATCTAGTAAGGCATATACATTAATGGAGAACACTTGTAACATACTTGTGACGACTTTGGGAGGCTTCTCTTGATCACCCCTAGCGTGGAGAGCATAAAAGCGATTATTCTTATGAGCATCGGGATTTGAAGCACTTGCTTGTGCTTGTGCTTGAGCATTTTCTCTCCCTTGAGCCTTTATCATAGGAAAATACCTCTTCATGTGACCACTCTTAGCACAACTATAGCAATTTCTTGTATCAACTAGACTCTTCCTTTATGTTTTCTACCATATTTAGCACAAGTAGACTTCTCAACATAGGGATCACTACCTTTCCCTTCTTGAGGCTTGGGTGTAGACCCTTTACTTTTGTTGATCCTTGGGGTGGTAGAAGGGTTTTGATTGGGGAACCTCTTCTTGAACCTTGTCTTATCATGCACCTCAAATCTCGCCTTGGAGGAATTTCCATCTTCTGCCCTTGTTCTGCCCTTATTCTTTTCAATTCCTTACCAACTTGATTAAGCTTTTGTTCCTCAATTTGTTCAGCATGAACCATGAGACGAGAGATGTCCATGCTAGGAATAAACATAGCCGACCTACATTCATTAACCACAAGATCGGATATCTGCATAACAAATTTGTTCATCTTGGCCCTAGAATCCGCCACAATAGTAGGAGAATACTTGGATAGTTGAGTGAACTTGAGACTATACTCATTAACATTTATATCCCCTTGTCTTAGGTTGATGAATTCTTACATTTTACTCTCCCTTAGTTCCAAGGTAAAGAACCTATCAAGGAAATCCTTCTTGTAAGCTCCCCAAGTATACGTCCTTCTCTAACCGTCTCTCATCCTTCCATTGCTCATACCAAACTTGTTCCACATCTTTGAGTTGGTAGGTGGCTAGTTCCGCATTTTTATGAGAAGAAACCCCCATAGCATCTAGTACCTTGAACACTTCATAAATGAACCCTTGTGGGTCCTCCTCCACCTTTGATCCAAAGAAAGTAGGGGGATTCATCCTTGTGAAATACCTTATTCTTGATGTGGTGGTGCTAGCATTGGGGATCACTAGTAACTTGAGTAGCCAACACTTGAGTAAATCTATGAATGGCCTCCCATATCTAAACATTAGACATAGCTTTTTCTTCAATAGGAACGTGGGGTTTTTAAATGAGCTTGAGGGGGAACCACCTCATTCACATTCTCCTCTTTGGCCCTCCGAGCGTTGTTACTTCTTGTATTCATTGCCTATAAAAACAAGAAAGGGATTTGAAGATAAGGACACGTAGAGTTAAGACTCTAGAGGCACGACTAAAATAATACCAACAAGGTAAGACTTTCCTAAGCATCACAAAGCCTCTCATTCATAATGGTGGTGCGCTTCACAATCATGAACAAGACTTTACCTGACGTGATTTAGTGAAACATCAACCCTAATATTGTTTAACCTCATGCTCTAATACCAAGTTTTTCACGACCGGGGAGCACCCCCTAGACATAACAGGCGTATTCATCCTCGAATAGGATTTATACTAGGCCTTAGCATTCATCATTACATATAATAGGTCAAAATGCGGAAAAATTTAAAACTTTTACATAGTGAAGTATACCTGGACTTCTCGCTTATTGTATATGGAGTTTACATAGACTCCTCGTTTAAAAAGTATACATAGGCTTCTCATTTATGCAACATAACCAATCCATAAGGTAGTCTAATAACATTGTCTCACATTAGAACCATCTAAAGAGAATTACAATATTTGGGCATAACTCTTACTTCAACATAATATGCCATATATAGGCTTACAACAATAATCTCAAAAGACATAAGAAAAAATAAGTGTCTTTAGACATAATAAATACTACTAAGGTATATTAAATGATACCATCCTCGAACTTTGATGACTCACTGATAACTTGGGGGAAAATTACAAGTATTCTTGCAAAGTGACCTTAAAGTTGTTCAATGTCCGTAACCTACAATGTTTGGGGAAAGGGGAAGAAATATGGATTATCACAAACCATATGTACTAAGTATGGTTCCTATGAGTAAAACCATCAATGCATGAGAAAAGGCACAATTTAGTCAAAACCATGCATTATATCAACTAACTCAACATGCACATGTATGGAACATTATAAGTCAACCCAACATGATATTAAAACAACACATAAGCAACCCAAAGAAATACTTGTGCGATGCCAAAAATAGAACTCCATAACCCTATCCAAAGATAAGTATCACATTAAGTCACCTACTACATGCATACAACATAATCTCATACTTTGTCATAACATGCTTGATGCATAAGTTCATATAAAACTTGACATTCATAACATATAATAAACTTAATCATAAGATAATACCACTAGAACCATCCCTTAGGACTCACATGTGCAATAAGTAAGAGAAGTCCCATACCCTCCCTTACCCTAAGTAGTAACCTTTAAGATAAGCCCTAATAATAGGTCAGATATTTGACTTGTTCATTTACCTTTTTACATTAGGGAAAGAAGTGCAATAATAGACATGAGACCATCTGAGCTACATGGAATCCAGTGTTCTCCTTCCACACCAAAAATGGAGAGTTAGAACTTGCCTAAGGTGTAACCATTCATACATAGCTATCAAGGTGGATCCACTAAGCTATGTCCTATGTGGGCATATAGTTAAAGGTCAAGGAGATTGCTACTAGAAACCTTGATTTGAAAAGCGTGTAGGTTTCCATCTCATAAGACAACACATATATTGGGAATCCGGACTTACTAAACGTGAAGAAACCCATGTGGGAGGCTGGTCTGTCTAAATGTGAGACCTCTATCTCATTTACATGCCCTTTCGGTGCTAAGCATTTATTCCCTTGTAACGACCCTCATAATGAACTAGGTTGAACTAGAGATTAGCATGTGTTTCATGACTTAATAATGTATTAAAATAATGAATTTTAGTGTTTAAGGTCAGTTAAGTAAGTTTGGAAGTGAAATGTCGAAGAATTACCAAGATGTTCGGAAACTAGCCTTGTTTGTGTGCTAGTGTGTCCTTGTTTATTCTGCATGACTTTAGGATTTTTTGGAGTCTAAAACTAGTGGGGATGACCCTAGTACCTAGAGGGACATACCAAGGGTTAAAGTTTTTGAGTACGACTCCCCAAAGACCACCCTAATGGTCCCCAAGGAGGACCCAAAAGTAGGACAAGGAAGCTGCCGAAGGCAGCTTGCAGAACCTAAATGTGGAGGCCACCTCGCGTCGCGTGCTTTGAACTCAAGGTGCCTATGCGTTACGTGACTGGCACGAGGCTCACTGCCTCAAAAATGTTGAGAGGCAAAATCAGGAGCTGCCTCCACAAAGTGCAGCTACTTCACAGATTTGATCACGTCGTTTTAAAGTCAAATTAGACTTTGGAAAAGGGTCCAATTAGTGTAGGGGTCTTTTGGGAACTTTGGGGATTATTGGTGGACGGTTTTAGGTTACTTTAAACCCCAATTCACCCATCAATTCAAACCCTCAAGTTCAAAACACAAGTCTCTCCAAAACCCTTTCTCCAAAAACCTCCATTTTCAAGAAGCTTCAAGCTCCAAGGAAAAAGACAAAATTCTTCAAGTTTGTTCACAAGATCTCGTGGGTTTCATCATATTAAGGTAAGGTAGTTCATCCTTGAACCTTCTTTTATTCAAGGATCCATTCCAAAGATTTTTCAAAAAGGGTTTCAAATCCAAATTCTAAGTAGCAATTTTAGTTGCATGAAACTGTTTTAATGGAGGGAATATGTTATTTTCAATTTTAGTTGATGATTTTGATGTCAAAACCTCAATGAACCCATACTCATCCATATTTCCAACTTTTGGCTTATGGAGTTGGTTTAATGTACAAGTTTAATGTTAGGTGGTATTTCTTTATGTTGTAATATGAAAAGTTACTGTCTATTTATGGTTATTTATGATGATTTTGTGAAGTCTTGAGAAAAGGTGGCTAAGGCTTGGATGAAGGGTAAGTTGGTTTATGTCGTTTAGTTCTTATTGAAGAAGTCTTGAGTGGTACGGTCCATCTTTGGTGACGGTGTTTACTTGAAGTATATGAGTATTTATGTGTATTGTGATTATAGCATTGACGACATACTATGTGAAGTAAAGTGAGGATTCTGATGTATATGCATGTGGTGCCGTATGAAGTGGTTAATATATGTCTTGAAGATATCATGTCTAAATGAAGTATGTGTATATGTGAAACATGCTAGTGTGTAAATTATGATGAATGAAGGTATGAGCATGTTTAGAAATCAAGTTATGAAGATGGTGATTATGTGAAAGGTGTTCTCACATGTATTCACACACACTTTGAATGTATGAATGAAGTTTATGAATGAAAATAGAGGATTGTAGGGTAGACACTCTTTGTGAGTAGAGATGAAGTGTCTAGACCATTCCCTACTATTCCTAAAGAACTCTAGTAATGAAAAGAAGAATTTTGGGGTAAAAACGCTTCGTGAGTTGAGATGAAGTGTTTAGTAGCAACCTTACTATTCCCAAGATCTTTCTAAGATAGGTTGGAGATTTAATACCCTTCGTGAGTTGAGATATGTTGTTCAAAAGTAACCTCTAGGGATAAGTACTCTTCGTTAGTTGAGATGTGGTACTAAATAGTATCCCTTAACCTATAGTAAATGAACTTTTAAGACTTTGTGGGGGAGTTATGCTTAGTACCGAGAGGATTTGAAGAAGGGGTGGGTACACTTCGTGAGTAGAGATGTTGTATCCAATGTACCTCTTGAGATGAGTGCTCCTCGTTAGTAAAGAATGAGTTACTTAGAAGCAATCTCCTTATCCCTTAACTATGCGCCCACATAGGTGTAGCTATTGTAGAATTCATGTAAAGGCTAAAGAGAATGACCCTAACTTAGGCAAGTAGGAATCTCTCATCCGGTAGGGGTTAAATTCGAGATTCCATGTCTATCTCTCATGGTCTATGTCGGTTAAAGATATCCTCCACAAATGAATGTAATGAACTAAGTCTTCTAAAGGGTTTACTACTTAGGGTACGTGGTGGAATGGAACGCTATCTATCCATTGCAGGAGTAGGCATTTGGAGCGAGTCTTGGTGTGTCCTTATATGGATTGAACGAATGGTTCATTATATTATGTAAATGAAGTAATGTGACTTTATATCTAATGTTAAAGAAGCATGTTGGTATTATGTCTTTTATGATGAGTGTGATGTGCCTAGTCTAGGGTGATTTCTAAGGAGCACTAAGGTTGGAGTAGTAGTATGGGATGCTACTTTCACATTGTACTAAGTGTAACTTGGGGGTTGTCTTGGAGGATGGTCTTTATGTGAAATTCCTAAATGCATGTATGTTATTCTAGTATCTTAGTGATGAATGTTTACTTGCGAAATAAAATAAAGTGTGCTTATCTTTGGTAGTCTTAAGGATCACTTAGGTGTGTATTGAAGAGCTTGTATAGGCGATCTCTTCATGTCTTACCTAGATGAGTCTTAGGATAACTTGGGATAGGAAAAAGCCTTTATGATAAATGAGTTCACTGTAAAGTATGAACTTAGGAGGTCGGAATTATGGAAATTTTACCTTATGTGCTAAATGATGATCTATATGATGTTTGTGACTTTATTCGTGGAAGTTTTACTAAAATAGCATGAAAGGTTTGTTTCAACTAAAATTCCCTCTTTTGCATGTTTTTGCATAATGCCATACTTAGTATAATGTTTGTACTAACCCGTACTTTTCTATACTCTATAAGTATAGGTTAAAGGCAAGTGAAGGTTCCTAGAAGGCAAATCTTGCGAAGTTGACTCTCTCAAGACTTGGTATGTCCTCATATATTCGAGGACATAGTATATGTTTCTTTATTTCTTCTTTAAGACTTGTATAAGACTTATTGTGTATTTTCTTTCAATGTAAAAGGGTCGTGACCCTAATATATTTAAGATGTGTCTTTGAGTTGCCTTGTCACGATGAGACTTATTCCTTATTTTTATAAACGAGTTTCTTATTATTATTCTTGTGAAAATTTTTAATTCCGCACTACTATTCATAATTATGTAATGAATGATAGCGAAGAGGCTTGTGCAAGACCTCCGTGAGGTCAAGTACGCCGTGGGATGACTCAAGAGTGATCTATCTTCTAGGGTGTACTTGCGGGTCGTTACATACCTTTAGTAATCATCATACTCATCATAAAAGACCACATTAGTCTCTTCTATACCCCTATGTGAACGTCTCATCATAATAACTCATGGTACTCATAAGTGAGAACTACCCTTTCACTTTAGAAACCACATAAAAGTGAGTAAACATTTCACTCTACTCTTTATTATAATCACGAGGAACTACTTTCAATCATATAATAATCATACCATAACATACTTGCATACTTCATAGCTAATTCAACAGTCTAGAGTTAAGGATGAGGAATACTTGTTATAACATCACAACCACACATTAGACATAGAAGCGATTACTATCTAAGTAAATCATACTTCATAAATTAATTCAAGAAGAATCGATCTTCATACCTTCTTGCCCTTTCATTGCCTTCATACTTAAATTACCAAAGAATACATAAACAAGGTAAATTCAAGAAGTAATGCATAGCAATTATCATTATACACAATCATATAATCATCATCTTCCACAATGACCATAGAATTCCAAGATAAAGTGAGTTTAGGGAAGAACAAGGTTTCAAGGAGAAATCTTGAGTGATTACCAAAAATTGATCATTAATACTTAGTTAAACAATGATAAAAAACCATAATTCATCATAATCGAATAACAATTTCGTTTTGAAAAGAGAACACATGTCTAGATTGAAACCCTATTTTTGGGGAAGTTGAAAACCATCTTTGGAAGGGCCTCTTTGGGAAAGGAATCCCAAGAGTGAAAGAAACCATACCACAAATTTGAGATGAAATCCTTGGTGAATTCGTCCTCTTCTTGAAACTCTAGTGTTATTCAATGGAGGTTGGACTTTAGGGACACAAAAATTAGAGAGATGTGGGTTTGGGAAATAATGGGGTGTTAAGTTTGTTTAATGTGTTATAAACCTTTTATAGTCTTTAACTAACTTAATTAACAACACCTTAAACCCTAATTAATTAAGTTACTAATTAAAATAATTTTACTAACCTTGACCGAAACTTGGTAGTGAACCAAAGCCCTCAATCAACGACTCCCTGTCGACGGGGCATCGATCTAACCACGGACCATCCTGGTCATCCGTGGTTTGGATCAGAGACTTGGTTTTGAGACCTTTTTGAGAATAATCTAAGTCTTGGCCAACGATCACCATCGACGGCTCGTTGATTGGCTCGTCATTTGGCTACTGTCAATTTAACAATTTTGGGTCTAAATGTAGGGTCCTCTCCAAAGACCCTTAAGGTGTTCCTTTGGGATCATACCCAAATGTTTTTATTCTAAACACACTCTAATATGTGTTTAACCCCTTTCCACCAATTTGCATTAAATTTTGACTCCTAAAACCCCATGAAACATACCAAGGCACACTAGAACACATTTCATAATTCACCGGACGTCATGGTCATTTCTTAACGTTTTGACTCTAACACTTCCTAATTAGTTTCGATACATTATTTTAGTATTAGAAATAGTGCTTTAGATCTTGATTTATTTAATAAGGCTCTAGAATAAGTCATCAACTTTCGGAGTGTTACACCAACATCATGTATACTAAATGAATGCAACATCATATGTGACCAACATGATCTAGAAACAACATTATGCCTTTCATTCATAACATAAGAATATAAGAAACGACCCTATGAATCCCCTCAAGGTCCACATGTGCAATGTATAGGTAAAGTCCCATTCTCATACCTACACTTGTACACCTCTCCAGTCATCCTAGTTATTATGCATCTTTTTACTTCCAATTATTCATTTTACTTTTGGGAAACTTTGGAATAACCGACATGAGACCATGTAAGCTAAACATGGAATCTGGTGTCAATCCCTCACACCGAAAGGAGGTCATCCTACTTGCCAAGATAGGACATATAAATCATAATATTGTCTACATGGATACACTAGCTAGGTTTCCTATGGGGGCACATAGTTAAGTAACTAGGAGGTTGTTACTAGAAACCCTCTTTATGCTAATTATCATTGTAGTTTCCACCTCATGAGAGACATAGTGTGAACCTTCCTTCCTTTGTGAAGGAACACCTCTCATTTCAAGTTGACTCGGTGCTAAGATAAATTCCCTTTTTAAAGAACCTTTAAGTCTTTCTTAAACATTAGTTCATAAGATAGGCCCTAGGGGATTAACACGCTTATATACATGTTCATAGCTCATAGGTTACATGATGAGAATGTTCTTTCATCAAAATTAACATCATGTGAGATCATTATTACATAACATAGTCATAAGATGTACGTGAGAATTTCCTTCAATTCCACATAGTCACACACCTATCATCATGATCTAACAATTTATCACATTCTTAACATGATCATACCTTCAAAAATTCATCATTCATATTTAATCAACCAACAATACCAAAGTAAACCAACAATAACATACTAGCACTACTAGTTCATAACCTAGAAGGTCTTACAAATGGCTTTCATGAAACACATTCAAGACCACCTTTCCAAATCAATGATATGCACACATACTCACCCTCAAACCATTTTCCTCATCATACAACAACCAACTACATAAGAACACCCTTAATTTCATTATCACTAGCCATCAACTTACATACTTCAAATGTTCGGGTTAGGGGAAAAGAGTCATCCATGGATTCTTCAAAAAAATAGATCAAACCCCATCAATTAAGAATCAATATACAATCTAGCAATCCTAAGTAATCATGATTAAACATAATTAATTAGCAATTTCAGTTTTAAAAGTAAACCCATTTGTAGAGAAAATCCTTGAAGTTGAGTGATTTTGAAATCATTTTTGAATGTACCTCTTGGGGAATGAATCCAAAGAGTAAAAGAATCCATACCTTTAGGAAGACTTCATCCACTAAATTGAGTTAAAGCTTTGGAGATTGGGTATTTTTCTTGAAGCTTCAATGTTTCTTCTATGTAGGTTGAGGTAGAGAGAGAATGTACAGAGAAGTGGGACAAATTGGGTTTCAATTTGGGATTGTATTTTGAAGTGGGAATTGAGTGATAAATGACCTAAAATAAATATATAGGCAAACCCCAAATACCCAAAATATCCCTCCCTAAGTATTTAAAAGTCCAACTTGACCTTGACTTAGAAAACCCGTCCAGTCTTCACGTCCCACTTCACGAGCCGTGAAGAGCTCAATGGCTCGTGCTTGTGCTCGTGAAGTGTGGGGCAGCAACTCCCCCAACGTGCAATGCTAGAGGGTTCTAAGTAGTATTCACAACCACCCCCTTGTCCATGAACATGAACCACGGCTAGTCAAGTGGCTCGTGGTGCTTTGGGCAGTAGCCCCTTCAAACTCTCCATTTCCCCAAAATACCTAAGGCAAGACCACGACCAAGCCTCCCCTTCTATCAAGTGCACCACAAGTCATGAAGTTGCTCGTGGTGCTTTGGACAGTAGCTAGTCCAAGATTCTATATTACCCTCATGGCTAAGGCATCTTCACGAGCCCCCCACTTGTCCATGGTCACGCTTGTGAAGGTTGAGGCAGTAGCCTCCCTTTTTAGGGCAACCTTGGTTTTTGGATTTGGCTTGCCCCTCAAGAGTGGGAACTCCTCCCTTGGTATTGAAATTTAAGAACCCATATTAGGAACCTATGTCCACTCCCATTATATTCTCATGGACAACCCTTTAGACACCCCTTTTGAACCATCGTACCACCACTAGCACCACACTGGTTTAGGTTACTAGTTCACCGGACGTCATGGTCGATTTTAGTTTCTTATAAACCTATCTTCCCAAACTAAGTTAACTAATATAAAGTAGGACCTCTAACATCTTTATAACCCTTGTCAATTCATTGAACTACTCATGGATCCCTAGCTTTAAGTTATTGAATTTACTAAGTGTAACACCAAATTTGAGCCACATCTTTGAGTTGATAAACGGCTAGCTCGGCCCTCTCATTTGAACTTACCTCCATAGAATACAAGATCTTATAAACCTCATCTAGAAAATCTTGAGGATATTCATTTACCTTAGACACAAAGAACATTTGAGGGTTCATCCTAGTGAATTCCCTTAAACGTGAAGCCATGGTACTAGAATTTTGATTCACACGGGGTGCAACTTCTCGATTTGCTTGAGCCGTCATATCTTAAGCTTGAGTTGTTACAACTTGAGCTTGAATAGTCATGACTTGAGTCAAGTTTAGGAAAGTCTCCCTTATTTCTCCATCCGTGATGACCGGAGGATTGACCGGAGCTTGGCCACCTAGAGGAACTTGTTCTTGAGGAGGATCTTGGTTGTCTTGTGGAGGAACTCCCGCATTTGCAATCTCCTCTTTAACCCTTCTTGCAGCTACCCTTCTAGTAGTAATAACATATATCCACAAGAAAAGGATTAGATGAAAATGACATAGAATTAAGATTATTTAGGCACGACTTATGAAAACAAAAGAAATGAAATTTCCTAAGCATCACATAGCCTCTCATTCCTAAGTGTGGCGCGCTTCACAATTATGAACAAGACTATACATAGACATGGTTTTGTGAGACATCATTTCTAATATTATTCAACATCATGCTCTGATACCAAGTTTGTCACGACCTAAGAGAACCCCCTAGTAGTATCCGGAGTCTTCGTCCTTGATGAGGTCTTAGACAAGCCCTTAACATTCATCATTGAATCATAGATAGAACAAAACGGAAAATTAAAAACTTTTCATTTGATGTTCAACTTCAATTCATATATCAAAATTAGAAATAACTTGTCTCACATTTCCATCTAAACATAAGAGTATGAAAAGTGGGACTTAGCCCTTACATCATTACAAGTCTTATAAAATGACTACAACATAGTCCTTGAAATAGGAGAAGTAGAAAAAATTCTTTCAACATAAGCAAAACAACTAAAGTTAGAATCATAGGGTTTGTCCTCGGACTTGAGGACTCGCCAACTTGGGAAACAATCAAATATTCTTAAGGCCTTGAGTCACCTCAATGGACCAAACCTACATTTCTGTAGAAAATAGAAGAGATATGGTTTAGTACAAACCACATATACTAAGTATGGAAACATATGCAAGTAAAACATTTGAAAACATGCACAAAGGTACATTTGGTTATAAACATGCTATATTTACTTTCAAAGCCTTTATGCACATTCCAAGAACATTACACAAGTCCATATCACAACAATAAGACATATTTATATTCAAGAGTAACATCATAATAGAACCATAGTAATATTTCATATTTAGAGTTCATTTCTCAATACACCACAAGACCTTACTCATAACCCCAATAGAAGTCTACTAGTGCAATGTGTATGTGAAGCTCCATAACCCCACATAAACCAAGTAAACTAACAAAGAGATCACAAGCATTGTCTTTACCTCATACATCATCATATCAAGTATAGTGAACAACATGCATATCAAGTGAAAGCAATATCATACATATCATATGAGACCAACATCATACTTTCCATCATAAAGTATATATATATATATATATATATGTATATATATATACATAAATAACCCACCCTAGATTTAACCTCAAGGTCCACTAGTGCAATGTACAGGTAAAGTCACATACCCTTACCTACACTAAGTAACACCTCTTAAGTATTCCTAGTTAGTGTTCATCATCTTACTTTCATTCGTTCATTTAAACATTTGGTAAACTTTGCCATAGACGAAATAGACCATGTGAGCTACATGGAATCTGTTGTCATCCCCTCACACTGAAAGGAGGGTGCCCTACTTTCCAAGGTAATACATACATTCATATAGCATCTACGTGGATCCACTAGCTAAGGTTTACTATTGGGGCACATACTTAAGAAACTAGGAGGTTGTTACTATAAACCCTCTTTATGCTAATTATCATTGTAGTTTCCACCTCATGAGAACATCGGGTAGACCTTTCTTCCTTTGGGAAAGAACACCTCTCATTGTCAAGTTCACTGGGTACTAAGCTTAATTCCATTTTTTATGTGTCTTTAAGTCTTCCTTAACTTTAATTCATAACATAGGTATTAGGAGTTTAACCCCTCATATAACAAGTCCATAGCTCATAGGTTTTAAGATGAGAAATCCCTTTCATAACAAACCCAACATCCTATGAGAACATTTCTTCACAACTTAGCCATTAGATGTACCTGGGAGTTAACTTTAAGCCTCATAATAACACACCTATCATCATATCACAACCATCATATTCATAGCATGATCATATATTCATATTTTCATCATTCATACTTCAAGTAATCAACATTACCAAAGATAAACCAACAATAACAAAATAGCATGTTCATGACCTTGAAGGTCTTACCAATTGCCTCAAAGATACCATTTCAAGACTTCATCTAAAACCCATGATATTTAGCCATCAATTCAATTATTGTCATCGTACAATAGTCAATTAACAAGAACATACTCAATTACATCACCCATAATCATTAATCAACATAATTCAAGAGTTAGGGTTAAGAGAAGAGGAACATTCATGGATATTTAAGGAATTAGGTCAACAACCTAACAATACATACTATTAGGTAATTCATGAAGTAATAACACAATTAACACACATATAACAATTGATATATGCCTCATCTTCAACCAATACACCAGTTCAAATCCAAGATTTATGAAATTTGGGAAGAACATGGGTCCAAGGGAATTTCAAGTGAAAAACAACAATTACCCATCATTATACACCTAAACAACCCTAAGTAATCATAATTGACCATAATTGATCCATAATTTTGGTTCTAGAAGAAGTCCCATGTGTAGAGAGAAACCCTTGATTTTGGGGGATTTTGAAAATATATTTGTAGGGGAATCTTGGGGAAAGGAATCCATAGAGTAAAAGAATCCCTACCTTAATGAAGACTCAGCCACAAAATTGAAGTGGAAACCTTTGAGAATTGATCCCCTTCTTGGATCTCCAATGTTCTTCAATGGAGGTGTTAGGAGCAAGAGAGAAACAAGAGAGAATGAAGAGCTTGTATCTTTTATTCTATTTTAGTTGAGTTATTGTGTTTTTGATTGGGGAATGGGTGAAAAATGACAAAAAATGTATATATTAACCCAACCAAAATACCCAAAACACCCCTACAGTAGTTGGTCTTTAACATAGAAATCTAACTTGACTTTTCATTAAATCCTGATTTCTTCAAAAATTGAATATGGGTCCGCGACGCACAACCATTCCCTATTTATTTTTTTGAAACATCTTTTTCAGGAAGAAGACCTCGTAACAACTCTTCAATGCAGCGCTAAAATTTTCAAGATTAAGAGCTATGCGCGCGATGCGCGGACAGTATCAAATTCTGTTAGTCCGAATTTCTTCTTCATTTTTATTTCTGAACTCTCCAAACTTCCACAACTCTTTCCCCAAAAACATAGGACTCTAATTGTCCCCTTTTAGGTCGTAATTCGTTATGTTAGGTATTGCTTAGGTCATAGATTTTCCGGGGTGTTACATTAGGTTGTACCCATTTTGTTGTTTAGATTTGGTTCATTGTTAGTAGTTTTGTTACATTGACTTTGAGGTTCTAGGTTATTTGCTGCCAAAATGCTTAGTTAGTTGTTAGATTCTTGTTGAAGTTTATGTAATATTCGTTGTTTATTTATTTAAACATGCTTCAGGACTTTAAATTGATTAGTGGCTAGTAGTTGTGGTTCACCCACTAGAGGGTTAATGTGGGTACAACTCACAACGGTCGAGGCTGTGAAAAGGTTTATATTAGATCCTAGGTTTGTTAATCTCAATGTATCAAAATGAGTCTAGTAGAGTGTTACAGAATGATATGGGGACACTTTTACTTTTCCTCAAAAGGCTATAGGACTTTAGGAGATCTTTTTATTTCTCTTGCATTCTTTCGTGCTATGATTTGATTCCAATCGGTATCTGGCGATTCAAATTGGTATCTAACATCCTTCATTCTTCTGCCCGCAGATGGTTAATACTAGATTCAATGACATTTGTCCCGTCGCTCCCATCAATGTTCCTGCTTAGGACACTGCAACGAGAGGTCGCGGTCGAGGTAGGGGTAGAGGAAGAGGCCATGGAAGAGTAGAAGCTACTAGGAATGGAGATCCTATCGAGAATTCTCCTAGGAATGAGGCTCCTCATGTGCACTATGAAGAGATAGTTAAGGATATTGAGGTTGATAATGAGCAGGAACTTGGGCACGAAGAAGAGGTACCAGCTAAGACTACAAGTGTTCCCCCTTTGGATGTAGTGTTAGCACAATATATTATGTCATTATTGAAAGGTTTGGTTTGTCTTGGAGTACTTCCCTCTTTTCAAGTTGCTCAGGCTCTAGGCAATCCCCCTATTCCAGCATTGTCCCCAAGGTGGGTGGAACTAGAGGTAATGATGTTTTATTTTGTTCGTGATTGGGTTCTTTATGAATGCTAATGAGTTTGAAATGTTGACTAAGTTTTTGAGGTAAAGCATCATGTGTTTCTTGGTTCTGAGAATGAGAATACCTATGAGTTTCACCTAGACTGTTATGAGAGGTTCCCTAAGTTGGGAATTGTCCATCACCATAGGGTAGAGTTTGTGACTTTTCAACTGCCAAGTGAGGCCAAGTAGTGGTGGAGAGGTTATGTGGAATGCATATGTTCAACTTTAACCTCACTCACTTGGAACTAGTTTCATGCTCTGTTCTTAGAAAAGTTTGCCCCTGACTTTGAGAGATCGTAAAAAGGATGAAATTATGGCCTTAGAGCAAGGTGTTATGTCTTTGGCTTCTTATGAGGCCAAGTTGCATGCTTTGTCTAGATATGCTACGCAGTTAGTGACTACTCAAGAGGAGAGGATTTGTCTATTTGTTAGGATGCTGAATTCTGAGTAATAAGTATTGTCTATTCATATGACTTCTACAAGAAAAAACTCTAATGAGGTAACAAACTATTATAAGAAAGTGGAGGGGGTTAAGATAGATAGGTCGTTAAGTCATTGGATAAAATGGCCAAAAACTCAGGTAACTTTCAATTTTCTTATTCAAAGAGTTCATAAAGGCCAATGCTTGAAGCCAAGCTAATTTAGTCTGCTATTCCTACCTCTACAGGTATTTACTCGAGAACTCCATCTCAATTTGAATTAGGATAGCTAGGGAGTCGCGCCTTCGCTATGTGGCTAACCATATTTGTATCTACACGTTATAATTACATAGAACATGGGCATATGACGAGATAATATTCCACCATCGTGTGATTGATTCCGCGTAGCAGCATACTAGAAAAGTGGTACTCGCAATAAATTGTAATAATGGTTGAGGACATCCGCAAGGTGGGCGAGGAGGTAATCAGTGAGGTGGTAGAGGTAGAGCCAATGTTAACGCAAGCATGGGTAATGCAAAAACCAGGCAGGGAAGTCACTCGGCATGAGCACAAGTCTCAATGTTATGCCTTTACAAGAAAGAATGAAGCAGAGGCGTTAGACACAATGATCACGAGTACTATTCTTGTCTGTAACTGGATGGCTAATATGTTATTTGATATGGGTTCCACTTATTCTTATGTATATTTGCAATTTGACTTAGAGTTTGATATGATTTGTGATGTACTTGATGTCCATATCTATGTTTCTACCCTAGTTGGAGAGTCGGTCATAGTCACCCATGTCTATCATACTTGTTCTATTTTGTTTATCGGTTTCAAGACTTGGGTTGATTTGGTGATTTTTCATATGACTGACTTTGATATTATCTTTAGCATGACTTGGTTGTCCCCCGACTATGTTGTATTGAAATACTAAGTCTGTAATTCTAGAAATTCCGGGAAGGGAAAAGTTAAAGTGGGAAGGGGTGTAAAATCCTAAGCAATTTCAAATCATATGCTCCATTCGGGCTAAAAAACTAGTAGAGCGGGGTTGTTTGGCTTATTTGACACATATTCGAGATGTTGAGGTTAAGACTTATTGAGTCTATTCTCGTGTGTCCGAATTTAGAGAAGTTTTTCCTACCCATTTTCCTTGTATGCCTCTAGATAGAGATATAGATTTTTGCATTGATTTTGAACCTGGTACCCATCCCATCTCCATCCCTCTATATCGCATGGCCCTAGCAAAATTACAAGAGCTTAAGGCTAAAATCCTAGAGCTTTTTGATAAGGGATTTATTCATGTTAGTGCTTCCCAATGGGGTCCTCCTGTTTTGTTTGTTAAGAAGACGGATTGTAGTATGAGAATGTGTATAGATTACCAGCAGTCGAATAGGGTCATGATTTGACACAAGTACCCTTTGCCTCAAATAGATGATTTTTTCGACCAATTGCAAGGTGCGTCGATTTTCTCTAAGATTGATCTAAGGTATGAGTACCATAAGTTAAATATTAGGCCTGAGGATGTGACCGAGATGACTTTTAGAACCCGTTATGGGCACTATGAGTTTCTAGTTATATCGTTTTGGTTGACTAATGTGCCTGCATCTTTCATGAGTTTGATGAACGGGGTGTTCAAAACCTTTCTTGATTCATTCATTATAGTGTTTATTGATGATATTTTGATCTATTCAATAAGTGAGGAAGAGCATACCAACCACCTTTATATGGTTCTGGTGTTCTTAGGAAACAAAGGTTGTATGCAAAAAATTTTAATTGTGAATTTTTGTTGACTTCGGTTGCATTTTTGGGACTGTAGTCTCAAAAGAGGGGGTAATGGTAGATCCTCAAAAAGTTGATGCAATTAAAAATTGGGTTTGACCGAGCTCTGTGATGGAAGTTAAGAGTTTTGTGGGGCTTTCTAGCTACTATCGTCGATTTGTGAAGAACTTTGCTTCTATTGCCACACACTTGACAAATTTGACCAAATAGGAGATACAATTTGAGTGGACTAAAAAATGTGAGGAAAGCTTTCAAAAGCTTAAGACTCTTTTGAGTAGCGCACCTAATCTAGCATTATGGGATGAAGGTAAACATTTTGTAGTTTATTGTGATGCTTTGCATTCGGGTATGGGGAGGTGTTGATATAAGATAAAAATGTTATAGCCTATGCATCGCATCAATTGAAGGTGCATGAGAGGAATCATCCCACATGTGATTTGGAGTCGGAAGCAGTAGTATTTGCTCTTAAGATTTAGTGACATTATCTTTATGATGTAAAGTATGAAGTATTTACTGATCATCGTAGTTTACAACATGTGTTCACTCAAAAAGATGTGAAGTTGAGACAAAGAAGGTAGATGGAGTTACTTAATGATTATGATTTGAAAATCCAATATCATCCGGGCTAGGCTAATGTGGTGGCGGATGCATTAAGTCAAAAGGGGATAAGTATGGGTAGTGTAGTGTAGCTTGTGTGCATCCAAGAGACCTTTGCCTAGGGACATTCAATGTTTGGAATCTAACTTCATGCGATTGGGCATCTTAGAGAAAGGCGGGTCGTTAGCTAGAATTGAAGTAAGGACCACGTTTACTGTGGAGATCAAGGCCAAACAATTTGAGGATGCAAATTAGGATGACCTCAAGAAGAAAATTGCAATTGGCAAGGCACAAGAGACCACTCTGGACGCAAAGTGTATGCTTAGTTTTAAAGGAAGGATTTGTGTTCCTCGAGTTGTTGACTTGATTTCGTAATTTTTGACGGAATCCCATGGTTTGAGATACTCCATTCATCCAGGTGTGACTAAGATTTACCGAGATTGAAGCGAACTTATTGGTGGTCGGGCATGAAGAAAGATAAGGTGAGGAATATTCAGGCTAAGCATCTAGCTGCCCAGAGTAGACAAAAGAAGTATGTGGATCATAAGGTAATAAGAGACATGGCGTTTCAAAACATTGAAAATGTTTTTCTAAAGGTATCACCTATGAAAGAGGTGATGAGATTTGGCAAGAAGTGCAAGCTAAGTCCATGGTACATTGGTTCCTTTGAGGTTCTTTAATATGTAGGGTTATGTCTTATAGATTGGACTTACCTCCCAACTTATCAAGAGTTCATCCGATATTTCATGTGTCCATGTTGAAGAGATATCTTGATGATGGAGATTACATAATTAAATGAGACTCGACTTTTGTTACGCCCGAGCTACCCCCTGTTGACACCAAATTTTGGACCTCCACAATAAAAATTAATCATTTCGAGCCTTTTCAATTTAAAACAATTTAAAATAATTAGTTTTATAAAATTTCAAAAAAATAAATAAAAAAATAGTTTGCAAGTTATTTTAACTAGTTTTGTCACCTTTTTATAATTTTTAGGTAAAATATATGACTTACATAATTATGTATATGATTAGTATATTTTATGATTATTCGAAAATTGTCTTAAAAATATTTTATTTTGTTTAAATATTTTACTAATTAGTATTGTTATATAATAGCTTACATTTTTGGAGTAATTATTTTATAATTAAGTCGATTATTTTGTTTCGATAAAATTCAGAAACTCGTTAGTTAATTATATTAATTCATCTTATTCAATTCGAGTTGGCTAAGTCCTTAATTGAGTGGCTATGAATTGCAATTTTAGCCACATTCCCTTACCTTGTCTTCACTCTTTGTAAGACCAACTTTGGGGCGCTTTTTTTAAAAAACTATTTTCAACCCACACCATTCTCTCTTTAATTTTTCTGTAGCCCACTCTCTTACAACCATAATTCAGGCCCAACTCTCTTATAACAAAAACCCATTCATTGCAATACCCATCAGCAAATACATACGCGTACAGAAACAACCAGATGACCCATACTCGTCTTCCTCGCTGTGAATGAACCCAAAATCACAAAGAAACTCAAATCCAGCAGCAAACCCAGCTACCAAATCGACCCCAATCGCGAGCCCAATGCAGTGAACCCAGCGCGTGAGTGTCCTTCGTTCTCTCGTAAGGGATCCAAGTGTCGAAATCTTGCTTCTCCTTCGTCCATTGCTCAGAAATCGAACGACCATAGTTCTCAATCCATTGAGAATTGTACAAGTTTTGTACAAATGCCAGTCGTCCCAACCTGATCCTAGAGATTTTGAATTTCAAATTGGAACTTCTTTCCAAGAAATCGGACGACCATGGTTCTCAATCCATTGAAATTTGCTTGCTTGCCTTGTTAATTCCATTACCAATAAATACTACTGCTTATTTGTGTTCTTCTTTTTTTTTTTGCATGAAATCTGCCCGAGTTCAACGTGAACTCCTATCACCTTCCTCCTTGCATCCTTCGTTAGAGCCACGAAGGCTTAAACCATTATTTTCGAGTCGGCCAGCCCCTCAAACATTGACGTACAGGTCGAAAGGCAACAATTTGTTTGCTGGAAATTAAACTTATAGGTCTCCAAAAGCTCAGAAAGTCATATATATACCGCTGTAACAACTTATATATAGTCGGAATATACGATTTATAGGTCCAAAAATTAATACAGTTGTTTGGGAAGTTGAATTAGGATGTATACGTCGAGTATACAGTCCAATAAACAAGGAAAAGAACAGAATACAACCCCATATACAGTGGTATATGCAGGCGTATACACATATAAATTTTGAAGGAAATAGGGACAAAAGCCCACAGAACTACAACAGTACTAGGTGACTAAATGGGCCCAAGCTCATGTTTTGGACATTTTTAGTTTTGGGCCCGAATTCAATATTTCTTCTTCTTCTTATTTGTTATTATGTTTGACTAACTCTTTTGTAGTTTTGGATATTATTTAATTAAATTTCCCAACAAAAGTCATTTTTTTCCATACGTTTAATTTAAATATATCCATGTTTTTACATACCACTTAATTTTACTTATTTTCCTTTATTTGCCTTACCACCCTTAAGTTATCCCATTTAAAATGACCCTTTTTTATTTCTCCCTTAAAATAGTTAGTTTTAAAAAACGATTGTAATAAGGAAGTAAAGTAAATGAATAAAATTGAATTCTCTTTTACTTAAATAAAAATTTGAAAAAAAAAATTGTTTGAAAAGTCATATAGTCAAATCGCCGGTCAACCGCGAGTTAGCGGGCATTCCGAGGGCCTAACACCTTCTCAGAATGTACATTTGAACTTCGAACCTTCTTTCAATTGAGTTTTAACGATTTTAAGTCTTTTGAAAAATAATTGTAATTTTTCTTGATTTTTATTAAAAAATCAAGTGGCGACTCTGTAACTTGGAAAATCCATTTTTCTTAAATCATAAGATTAATTGATTTTTCAAAACATAATCATTTTTTCGTAAAACAGAAATGAAGACTCTGCTGGGGATTAATTAAAGTTCTAACCATGAGATTTGACTGTTTGACTAATTGCCATTAATTGTTAAAATGATATTTGTGCTGTATATGCTTAAATTATATAACAGTCATTTGCATTTCATGGCATCTTCCGATATATATGAATAGTATATTAAAGGACGGTTTGCGGAACCGCAGCCGGAATTTTTTATACTCAACCCTTTTTCCAGAACAATCGGCAATTTATTGGTTCGTCATGCGTCCAATGGTTGTCGTGAATTCCAGTCTGAGTTGTCGCTTCGGTTCCCGGTATTTCAAAGTCACTCTAGTTAACTAGCGTAGACCCGAGCCAAAATCCCAAATTTAAGAGAATTTGAACTAAGATGACCCAACACCCAAGGCGTGTTGGGCCCATTAGAAGCCCACCTTGAATCCACCCACGACCTAAATGAACGTTCATACTTATGTGTCTAAATTTGACGGATGTATACGTTGTTTGAAAAATTAGTGTCCCATGGGGTAAATAGTAGATTATAGTTTATTCTAGTTGAAGAAAGAGCTTCACAAGTTACTAGTTCATCTAGAAACATTGGCGCCCGGAGACGACAAGAAGTTCAAGAGCGAAGGTACTTTCATGGAAGCATCGTATAGGATTGTACCCCTGCGCAGGACCGAATATTTTGTATCCCATTTTCCCTATTATGTATCCCCATTCATTTTATTCGTATAACTTGTATAAATTTGGTTTTGGGGGAAACGAAATGCTTCAAATGACGTATACATCCTTCAAATCGGTAGGCCTACCCTTGGCACAAAAGGGTCACATATCTGTTTAGGACGCGAAATATCTGTTGATATTTTATAATTATTTATATGATTATGTTGCTTTATTTGGAGACATTCCAACTCACTCTTGTTCGAGATTTTTTTCCCTAGATCCCTTTAAGCACAAATATCGAGTCACTATCAAAAGTTCATCCAAATACTCTTTGAGTCTTTAGTTTTCCCAGAAAATTCAACCCTTTTTTTCCTTTCCAATTATTGCTCTCGTATCAGAAAAGATTCACCGTCTCCAATAGCAAAGAGATTCAATGGTCGAACTACGTAGGACATGAATTCTCCCCCATGAGATATGTAGGCAGCTTACAAGGTTCGGTCCCCATTTTTGAGAAATTTTGTCTTGTCCAAAGAACTTAGAGTTACCTCTCATTAAAAAAATCAAAGTACGACAATGAAAGATACCGTCAACTTTGTCTCGACTCAAGTCGACATTTTTTATTCACTAATCCCAATTTCAAGTAAGCAAATTCCTATCTATTTTTCCATTTTTCTATATTGGTGAGATAGTTTATTTCCGAATAAAGCAATTCTTATGTGTTTACACCTATGTGTGACATCTTGCATTATTTACCACCTCCAGGCACTAATACATTGGCCTTTTGAGTTTTTTCATTAGTCAGGTATTTAGGAATGATTTGTGTTGATAAGTTGGTCGATCATCCTTATTTCACAAAATCGAAGTCCCCTAAAGATTCCTTCCCCGATCAAAGTTTGCAAAAAGAAAAGGTTGTTATGGGGGATAACAATGATGAGATTGGCATGAATGATGTTGTCGTGGCTCAACCCGCCGTCGCTGATCAAAATGAATTGATTGTGTAGTTGATGCAACAGATTGACGAAATGAGGGCCAAAATGCAAAGAATGCAAGATTTGTCTAATCCAATTTTATCTTTCAATCCTCCAAGAGATGGAAGACCTCCACTCAAGTTTCCTCCCTGATGTGCAGAACAAGCTCAGAACCTGCCCTCTACTCCCACTAAAAATCCTCCAACCATTGACTTAACTACCCCAATCCCTATCATCCCACCACCTCGTGTCAAGCACCGCATCCTCCTCAAAATACCACACTTCAAACCGTCCATCTTCGTCATAACCAAAATACGAACAATGCTCAAACCTTCCCCCATCTTCAAAACCAAAATACCAACCCTCAAACTTTCCCCCAAAATTATCAAGCCACTCAAAATACCCAAAATCCCTCCATTGCTACACCCCAACCTCAAAAGACTACATTCCAAATCCCAATTCCAAATGAACCTTATGCCGACTGTTCTGAGCTTGATTACTATAAGGAACATGAGAGAGAGTGGAGGTAAAAAAAAGGAGGCAGTCAAGCTGAATATGAAAGAAGAGATCAGGAAAGCCACGAAGAAGTTGCACTATATTCCCGAAGTCGATGGATTGATCTATAAGGATTTGTACTTCCATCCGAATCTCGACCTCCCGGAAGGGTTCAAAGTGCCAAATTTTGAAACTTTTGGAGGAATAGGAAATCCATTGGCGCACCTGAGAGCCTACTGTGATTAACTCGTAGGAGTTGGAAGGAATGAAGCTTTATTAATGAGCCTTTTTATCCGAAGTTTGAATGTAGAAGCGTTGGAATGGTTTACCTCCCATGAGATAAAACAATGGTCTAGCTGGAATGCACTAGCTAAAGATTTCATCGAACGGTTTGCCTACAATGTGGAGATTGTTCTTGATCGCTATTCTTTGTAGAGAATTAAGAAGAAGTCCACTGAAAGTTATCGTGAATATGCATATAGGTGGAGGAAAGAGGCCGCTCAGGTTCGACCTCCTATGTCTGAGAAGGAGATCGTTGAAGCGTTCATACGCATTCAAGATCCAGAGTATTATGACAGGATAATATTTCTCATTGGAGCAAAATTTGTTGAGATAGTCAAGGTAGGTGAGGCTATCGAGGATGGGCTTAAAACTGGAAAGATTTCTCGTGTCGCCGCCCCTACTGAATCTTCAGGATTGTTGGAAAAGCAGAGAGATATGTCTTCTATTTCCTGCGCATCTGATGGAAAAGGACACTTAAGGAAATCCTCAACTTACAAAGGTTATCCCCGAGCTCAAAATTCATATCCACCTTGTTATACCAAATCAAGTTATCAAACCCTGCCACTGAATTATCAAATTCCGCCTCTTGTTTACCAAACTCCACCTCCACATTACAAAAATACCTATCCATATTATCAAGCTCCATAAGTTAATTGTTCAAATATCCAACTAATTCACCAAAATCCACCCTCATACTACCAAAATACCCTTCCTAGATACCGAGCTACACAATATTCAAATTTCCAAACGGAAGCACCAACTCACCAAAATCCTCCAAACTACCGTCAAGTACCTTCACATTGTCCTTCTCATCCAAATCTTGAGAAGAAACCTTCTAGAGTCTTTACTCCTTTGGTTGAGAGTCGAACACAACTTTTTGAGAGATTAAATCAGCTGGCATGATACAAACAATTGATCCAAAAAATATCAATGTCAACTCCAAGGTTCATAGACCCGGTCATCACTGTGCTTACCATTCAGGAGGTGTTGGGTATATTACTGAGGATTGTATCAATTTGAAGCATAAAGTTCAAGACTTGATATACCAAAAGGTCGTCACTCTTCAGACTGCCACTCCCAATGTCAATAGTAACCCTATGCCGAGTCATAGAGAGGTGACTATTAATATGATTGAAGTTGAAGAAGATTTGTATGTGGAGAAAGTTATAATGTCAGACAACCTTGAAAAGCTTGAGAACGTTGCAACCTCTCCAACCAAAAGAGAGAAATATGAATTTGGAATCACGGAACCTCATCAAGCATTTGCTTTGGTGCTAAAGGAGGGTCAGAACAAGCAGAAGATCGATCAAGTTTTTCCAAAATCATTGTCTCACTCATTTCAGTCTATTCCCATGCAAAACGTTCTAGGGGAAGGAATCAAAAATATGTTCAAAGAAGGTGATATTGTGCTTGAAGAGATGACCGAGACGCGAGTCATGCTAGACAGCAAACCAAGGGATCACATGCCTAATTGGACATCCACTCCACTCTTGATTCCTCGCTCGTCTTGGTAGAAATAGACAATTTTATATGTTATTTCAAAATTGTTGGTGTTTCGAATGAGGCTCGAAACCCATCCTTTACTCTATTTTTTTCCCCACTATATTTTAGTTTCCCTCCTAATATTTTGAAAAAAAGGGCGGTAAAATGATTTATCGGCAAAGTTCTTATTTTCCTATTTCAAACGAAAACCTCCTTTATTGTGAAAATTTGCTTTCCTTGCATTATATTTGCTATCTAACAGTATCTGCCTATGATTTTAATGAAAATATTTTCAAATATGTCAATATCATGTCATGTCACAAGTTGAATGAACAAAATAATGTAGATGCGGACAAGTTTGAGGACTATAATGAGAAGATCATGGTACACAAACACGTGGTTGAGGAATTCAGACAGTTCAAAAGTCAACAAAGAGCCAAATTCAGAAGAGATTGGAATAGTGAATCGGGAAAATGATGAACGCGTCAAAGAAATCAAAATTGGAGCCTATTTTGACAAAAACACAAGAGAGAGAACTCATCAGTTTGTTTAGAGAGAACATTGACACATTTGTTTGATAACATTATATGGTTGAGCATGAACATTAGATCTCACAAGTCATCAATCTACTCAAATGTTGTCGAAAGATGTCATAATTCGAAAGCACGATTTCTATCTTTTCTCGTAATCGCTTTTATTCCTCTGTAATAGTTTATGCTTAGAATTTATCCTTTGTAATGAAATACGTCTGACCTGAATTCTCAAGAACGAGATACGTAGGTGGCCTATGTCGGCCTCGGTCACTCCATTATCCCCTTTAAATGTTTCCTTTTGTATTTGAACTACGTCTGACCTGAACTCTCAAGAATGAGATACGCAGGCGGCCTATGTCGGCCTCGGTCACTCCTTTATCCCCTTTAAATGTTTCCTTTTGTATTTGAACTATGTATGACCTGAATTCTCAAGAATGAGATACGTAGACGACCTATGTCTGCCTCGGTCACTTCTTTATCCCCTTTAAATGTTTCCTCTGACCTGAATTCTCAAGAATGACATACGTAGGCTGCCTATGTCGCCCTTGGTCACTCCTTTATTCCCTTTGAATGCTTCCTTTTTTATTTGAACTACGTCTGACCTGAATTCTCAAGAATGAGATACGAAGGCAGCCTATGTCGGCCTCGGTTGATTTCTTTGTAAATTTATTACTGTTGTTAATCTCTGAGAGGGAACTACGTTTGGCCTGATTCCTGTCTCGACGGGATACGTATGCGCCATAACAGTTCGGTCACATCTCCCGTAAGATTTCTATTTTTCTTTATAATAGAAACTAAGACAGAATTTTTGAGAGGGACTCAAAAATTCTTGAGGAAAGGATTTTCCTCAAAAAGTCAAGCCTGAACATACTTTGAGATTTGCAACTGGGACAGAATTTTTGAGGGTATCTCGAAAATTCTGTAATTTGTTCATTGAAGGTTAAAGATAAGCCAAGACAACCAAATGGGACATAAATTTTGAGGATAACCTCAAAATTTCAACATGAGTTTATCGGCAGTCTAGAGCGACTTTGAATACTTTCCACAGAGTAATTAGATAGACTTTAAGACATCAACCTCAAAGACGTTCATTAAGCTTGACGTGAAATGACACTCGGCAGTGACCTTTCCAAAATACTACTTTTTGAAAATCTAATTTCGTAAAAAAATTTCTGTCATATTTTATCTATCTTTACGTAAAATATTTTGTCTTATCTATCAAGAGGCGGGAGATCAGAAAAATTAACCGAAGATAGCAGAATAAGGAGCAGACAAGCAAAGAGATCGACACAGATCAATTCATTTTAAAACTAATAATTTTCTATGGATGCAGGTTTATAGGTTCACCTTGAAATCAATAGATTCCTCCATTTGATGAATTTTGGAGAAGTTAAAAAGGGGAATAGCTCCCCAAAATTGACGACTTTTCTATGGACGCAAACCTATAGGAAATATTTATGCTGCTTATATCAAAGAGTCATGAATATGAATAACATTATTTCATTCAATTCCAACAACATGAAGTCTATAATGAATGTCCAACTATATTCAAGGATGAAACAAATGAAACCTCGAGGAAAGATATTTTACGGTTTTTCATCAACTAAGAAATACTTGAAGGGAGTTTTCCGCATCATTTCATCTAGCATGATATTATTACCACTCAGAAAGTCATCTATAAGGTATTGTCAAAGGAGATGATACCACTGTTCTGAGGATCATTTTCATTTGTATTGTTGATTGAGACGATACCGTCACTCAGAAGATACCTAGAATATCACCTATGTTGCTCGATGAATCATCATCCTTGTCGGTATCGATAGACATCATCCTATTGATGGATATACATCATCCCACCGATGGATATTCATTAGCATTATCCTACCGATGGATCATTATCATTATCCTACCAATGGATAAACATTATCCTACCAACGGATCGACATAATCCTACCAATGGATAAATATCATCCTACCGACGGATATTAATTATCATTATCCTACCAATGGATCAATATTATCCTATCAATGGAACATTATCATTATCCTACCGATGGATCATTATCATTATCCTACTAATGGATCAACATTATCCTACTAATGGATCGACATAATCCTACCAATGGATAAATATCATCCTACCGACGGATATTCATTATCATTATCCTACCAATGGATTAATATTATCCTATCAATGGAACATTATCATTATCCTACCAATGGATCAACATCATCCCACCGATGGATATTTAGTACATTATCTTATCAATGGATAATCATTATCCTACCAATGAATCTGCATTATCCTATCGATGGATCATTATCATTATCCATCCAATGGATCAACATCATCCCACCGACAGATATTTATTATCATTATCCTATCAATGTATTAACATTACCCTATCGGTGGATCTTTATTATCATTATCCTATCAATGGATCTTCATCATCACCACCATATCGATGGATCAACAACATCATCCTATCATTATCGTCATACTATAAATGTTGAATCATTTATCTTATTAATGGAGTAGCAACATCATCATCCTATCAATAGAACATTATCATTATCCTACCAATGGATCAACATCATCCCACCGACGGATATTTAATATCATTATCCTATCAATGGATCATCATTATCCTACCAATCAATCTCCATTATCCTATCGATGAATCATTATGATCATCCTACCAATGGATCAACATCATCCCACCGATGGATATTTATTATCATTATCCTATCAATGTATTAACATTACCCTATCGATGTATCAACAACATCATCCTATCATTATATTCATACTATAAATGTTGAATCATTTATCTTATTAATGGAGCATCAACATCATCATCCTATCGATGGAGCAACATCATCATCCTATCAATGAAGAATCATTTATCCCATCAATAGAGAATCAACATCATCTCACTAACGGATATTCATTATTATCCTACCAATGGATCAATATCATCCCACCGAGGGATATTTATTAGCATTATCCGGACAATGAATCATTAACATTATCCTCTTGATGGCTCTTTATTATCATCATCCTATCATTTAGTAGCATTATCCTACCAATGGATCAACATCATGCTACTGATGCATTATCATCATCTTACCAATGAAGAATCCTCATTATTATTTTCATTTGCAAGAACGTCATCAAGAGAGTCATCAACATAATACATCAGCCTATATTTTATTACTTCGACATCAAATGAAGAGTACATTGAAGATTATATGGCAAACATAAGACATAGCTTTATTTGCTTTGCGTTAAACACAACAGACTTGACGTTATATATTCAAGGAGAGCGACTAAGTCTCAACATGGAAAAAGACGCTATCTCTCCATGTGAATTACATTTTTTATGCTAATGAGTTTTATATCAGTCTTTGTCGAGAGCATCCGGAAGGATGAATTCTCCAAAACAAAACCACATGTGCGAACGACATCAAAAAGATGCAGCACAACGTGGAACTTTTTCTTAGCAGCGAACTAGAACATAGTCTGAAGAGAGTGTCAAACTCTTATGACGCGGCTAAGTACCGACTTTCACCACATTCAAACCACACCCCTATCAGAAGGCATGTGGGTTTTTCTTTAGGTTTTTTGGTTTCAGTTTCGCGTCAGAAATTTTTTTATCTCCACCGAAAGCAAGTTTCCAATCCGAGTGACAATGCACCAAGAGTTTTGGAAATTATGTCCGTGTAAGTTCTTAATTATGGGTGTGAAGTGCACCACACTCATGGCTAAGAGGTTGCAAGCCTCTTTTTCGCACTCGATTTATTTGTCACTCCTACCCAACCGAAGGATATCTTCGCATAAAAGATTTCCTTCTCGACCGATCGAGTTGAACTACAAATAGCCTAATTCCTAATGTTTTTGGATATGTAGGCGAGCTCAAAGTTGAAAACTCAACTGTATTCCGACATTCACTATTAAATCTTATTCTCGAGCATTTTGGTCCATTCATAATTCGGTATCGGGATGACTTTGACTTATTTTAGAATCGTGCATTAAATCGGCTTATCGAACTACAAGTGAACTGAATTCTCATATAGCCTAAATATGTAGGAAACCCACTTTCGGGGTTAGCCATAATTCTTGAAGTCCATACCAAGTCCTTTTTTCAAACAATGAAGATGTGGTCGGTCAAAGTTGGATTAGTCAATTTCATGTTCCTCAAATTTCTTGCATCAATCCGAGTAAAACGAGGGACAGTTGTTGACACCCAATTTTGGACCTCCACAATAAAAATTAATCATTTTGAGCCTTTTCAATTTCAAACGATTCAAAATAATTAGTTTTATAAAATTTTAAAATAAAAATAATAAAAAAAATAGTTTTCAAGTTATTTTAACTAGTTTTGTCACCTTTTAATAATTGTTACACAAAATATATGATTTACATAATTATGTATATTATTAGTATATTTTATGATTATTTGAAAATCATCTCAAAAATATTTTATTTTGTTTAAATATTTTACTAATTAGTTTAGTTATATAATAGCTTACATTTTTGGATTAATTATTTTATAATATGTTGATTATTTTATTTTGATAAAATTAAGAAACTCGTTAGTTAATTTTATAAATTCATCTTATTCAATTCGAGTTGGCTAAGTCCTTAATTTAGTGGCTATGAATTGCAATTTTAGCCACATTCCCTTACCTTGTCTTCACTCTTTGTAAGACCAACTTTGGGCCCCATATTTTTAAAACTGTTTTCAGCCCACTCCATTCTCTCTTTCATTTTTCAGTAACCCACTCTCTTACAACCATAATACAGGCCTTACTCTCTTATAACAAAAACCCATTCATTGCAATACCCATCAGCAAATACATACGCGTACAGAAATGACCAGATGACCCATACTCCTCTTCCTCGCTGTGAATGAACCCAAAATCACGAAGCAACTCAAATCCAGTAGCAAACACAGCTACCAAATCGACCCCAATCGCGAGCCCAATCCAATGAACCTAGCACGTGCGTGTCCTTCATTCTCTCGTAAGGGATCTAGGTGTCGAAATTTTGCTACTCCTTCGTCCTTTTCTTAGAAATCGGACGACCATGGTTCTCAATCCGTTGAGAATTGTACAAGTTTTGTACAGATGCTAGACGTCCCAACCTGATCCTAGAGATTTTGAATTTCAAATTGGGACTTCTTTTCAAGTTTCTACTCGGTTCCCCCCCCACCTCAATATTCCCTAATCTCTTTCTATATAAACCTCCTTTTATCTTCACTATTCGGGGGTTGGAAAAAATAGGTTAGCTTTACATAGGAAAACACTAGAAAAATATAAAATTACAGAGCATAAGTAAGAAAAAGAATTTAGGGTGATAGGTGTTTGTATTGCTGAAATTCTTAGGTTATTTATTTAAATTCATGCTTTCCATTAGAGACTTTTGCTGGTGGTGTAGGGAAAAGCTTCATCATTAGCTCGCTCGCCGTTCCAGTCGCTGCCCGGAAAAAGGTAAAAATCTCTCCTCTTGACTCTATTTCGTTAACTTCTAATCACTCTCTATTTTCTACTTTGTGTGTTCGAATAGATAGAAATACTTGTTTGTTGTTTGTTCACTGAGATTTGGATGGTATTTCACTGTTTTGTTCTTTTCTTAGGTTACTGTAACTTTCCATATGATTTCTTAAATGTGGAAATCGACCAGTCAAGTTAGTTTCATTCTTGTGTTTTATCTGATTAGGTTCATAAAGTCGGCTAAAGTCTGGTTTGATCTAAATGGGAATCAATCAGTTAGTACGTTGAAAGTTTTACTGATTTGGTTTGTGTTTTTACACTAGTCGATATTTCGATCTAGTTCTCATTATTGCTCAAATATTCAATTCCCGTCTCCTGTTGGCTCTTCTTTTGGGATCTAAATGTTTAGATATCTACGACTATGAGTACATTGTAAGTGTAAAGTTTTTATATAGTAGTATATGTTTTGTGTTGTATAACTTGGTTACTGCTGATTGATTTCCTCACTTTGCTTAGCATAACTCAATGCCAATGGTTATTTTGGTTAGAAAAAAATGATAAGGTTCTGATCCTAAGTGTGTTCTCTCCTCCCTTAGTTAGTGTCATCCTTAACGATGATTTGTGATGAGTGTGTTTGATACAATGGTCATATTTGAATATAGATTTATAGTTGTTTATCGATGTATCCTTAATCTGATAGCTGTTGTTTCCCTAATGTTTTACAGTTTCTTACTTGTTCCTCCACAAAAATTGGAGTTTTGCTAATTTTAAACTTAAAATAATTCACATGGCCATGTTGTGGATACATGTTAGTTAATTGTTGTTAAATATAATTAACATCAAACCTATTAGTCGAAATTTGCTTGCTTGCCTTGTTAATTGCACTACCAATAAATACTACTGCTTATTTGTGTTCTTTTTTTTTTCTGCATGAAATCTGCCCTAGTTCAACGTGAACTTCTATCACCTTCTTCCTTGCATCCTTCGTTTGAGCTTTGAAGGCTTAAACCATTATTCTCGAGTCGGCCAGCCCCTCTAAAATTGACGTAAAGATAGAAAGGTAGCAATATGTTTGCTGGAAATTAAACTTACATGTCTCCAAAAGCTCAGAAAGGCATTCATATACCGTTGTATACACTGATATATAGTAGGAATATATGATACACAGGTCCAAAAATTAATACAGTTGTTTGGGAAGCTAAATTAGGATGTATACGTCGATATACAATCTAATATACAAGGAAAAGAACAAAATACAACCCCATATACAGTGGTATACACAAACGTATACACATATAAATTTTGAAAGAAATGGGGCCAAAAGCCCACAGAACTAGAGCAGGACTACTGAAAAATGGGCCCAAGCTCATGTTGTGGACATTTTTAGCATAGGACAGGTTCAAGAACTTGGGCCCAAATTCGATATTTCTTCTTCTTCTTATTTGTTATTATGTTTGACTAACTCTTTTGTGGTTTTGGTTATTATTTAATTAAATTTTCCAACAAAAGTGAGTTCTTCTTTTTCATAGTTTAGTTTAAATATATCCATGTTTTTACTTACCACTTAATTTTACTTATTTTCTTTTATTTGCCTTACCACCCTTAAGTTATCACATTTAAAATGACCCTTTTTTTATTTCTCCCTGAAAATAGTTAGTTTAAAAAAACGATAGTAATAAGTAAGTAAAGTAAATGAATAAAATTAAATTATCTTATACTTAAATAAAAATTTTTTTAAAAAATTGGTTGGAAAGTCATTTAGTCAAATCGCCGGTCAACCGCGAGTTAGCGGGCATTTTGAGGGCCTAACACCTTCTCGGAATGTACATTTGAACTTCGAACCCTCTTTCAATCGATTTTTTTCTGTTTTAAGTCTTTTGAAAAATATAATTTTTCTTGATTTTTACTAAAAAATCAAGTGGCGACTCTGTAACTTGGAAAATCGATTTTTCTTAAATCATAAGATTAATTGATTTTTCGAAACTTAATCATTTTTTCTTTTACCACATTTTTTCGTAAAACATACCCGAGATGCGAACACGAGACCTATCATCACGAGTGACCCAAAGCTAACCCTGCTGGCATAAGATAAGCATACTAATAATAATAAACTGACGCGGAAGCTAAATATCATGAAAATTAAAGTGATGGGGAATACCCATCCTAAAACTGAATATCTGAAATCTGAAAGTTTAATACAAAAAAAAATATCAAACTCAAATACTAAGATGAATCTAAAATGGCTTCTAACTGGCTAGAAGTGTTGGGACGTGCCCTAGCTAAATCTAGACAAACTGAAACTATAAGAGTGAAAAATTAAAATAACATCACTATTGACTTCGAAGAATGAGGACTCCGACTTATACTGCTGAGCTGAAGATTGGCAACTGATCTATGTGTGATGTGGAAGTGATAACTTGTACCTACATCACGAGAAGATGTAGCGCAAAGTATATGTCAGTACTTGAAAGGTACTGAGCCTGTAGGATACAGTAAAGCTGAAATAACATATAACTGAACATAGAAATAAAGCAATGATATAATCTAAACATGATAAAGATACTAAATACTAAAATATCTAGATGCAATGACCAAATTTTGTAACATGCTAAGACTGAATAGTGACTGTTTAGAAAAATGGTCAATGCAATAGAGTTTGACTGAATTGTGAGAGCTGTTAATAGTCGACAATAAAATAATATGAGCTAAATATGGAGTACGATGTATACGCCCCATCAAGAGGACCTAATATACATTGCCATAGGTATAGAGGCATGGCATGCGTGATCACTAAATAATGCCCAAAGAGGGGACTTACAACCTGTGCGACACGTAGTTCTCGGACTATATGGGTTGCTAACCATAGTACAACTCGGTGTTATGCTACTCCCAATAGATTAAGTGATTAAAACATTATGACTAAATTTATGTAATATACTAGATAGCTCAAAACTAACATGCAAACTGAGAATGCAACATTTTTAAGCTGATAATGACACATTAAAAATAGGGGCATGTATATATATAAATATCACAAATATCTTACCTAGCATGTGTAATTCAAGATTTAAAGAAATACATCATAGGGGTTCTCAAATTCATGCATGAAATGAAGTAATAACATGAAAGTCTGATTTTGAATATGTAAATAACTTATTCATGATAATATGCTAATGTTCTTGAAACCATAAGTCTAGTTATAATAAGGGAATCAAGGATCTGACTTAATTCTAGATCTAATGGACAAAAGGAACCCACTAGTGAAATCCCATATACATGGTGACATATTCCACGGAGAAACTTTTTGTCTTCGGGTTAGGACTGATGGAATTTCTACGTTCTTGAATTAGGATTTTTGACCTCTTTCTCCTCTTACGCTCTAGTTAGGTAAGTTCTACTTATGTTTAAAGGCTAATAGTGACAAAAACCATGTAGCTTAGGGTTAAAATGACATAGTTTAGGTGCCCAATGAAATAGGAAAAGACCAAAAGACCCCTGGTTTAAGATGCTGTCGGGATCAACGACAGACTGTCGCTGACTGACGGTCCGTGCTGGTCAACTTTCAGTCATGAAAAGAGGTTGGGGTCTGATGCACATACGTGGACCATGGTTTTTGGTCTGACTATGATCCATGGGTCCATCCGTTGGTCGACCCTTAGACAAAATTTTGGGGCTGAGTTCTGGGGGGTTGCAGATATAAACCACGAACTACCAGCAGGGGTCGTGGGTCACCCTACGGTCCGTGGGTGGCGACCTTGAGTTGCACCTTCAACTTTTGGAAATCTACACCGTGGTATATTTTTGGGCATGGTGTCACACCCCGAGCCTATACCCTGGGTGGGTGTGGCACTCGATAAACATTGTTGGCCCCAAGTGATCCCTTGTGTAACGACCCTAAAAATGAACTAGGTTGAACTAGAAATGAACTTGTGTTTTAAGAGCTATTAACTAGATAATTTAATGTGTTATTGAGTTTTTAGATAATTCCAGTTGAGTTTGAGGTCAAACATCAAGGTTTTTAGATAATTCCAGTTGAGTTTGAGGTCAAACATCAAGGAACGACCAAGACGTTCGAAGACTAGTCATATATGTGCTTGTGTGTGTTCTAGTGTGCCTTTGCATGTTTCATGAATTGTTTGGTGTCTAAATTTATTGGATAGGACCTTAAGACCCAGATGACCATGTTTAGAAGTTTAATTTCCAGGTACGACTCCACCAAGGACCCACTAGGGGCCCTAGAGGAGGACCCCATATCTTAGCCAAGATGTTGCTAGAAAGTGTCGAACAACGGCCATAAGGGACGGCCAGTCGTTCAACCAATGTCCATTAAACCTTAGGAGTCGATTAGACATGCAGCGCCTGCAAATGGTGAGTCTCTGTCCCAAACGATGGACCCCAATTATGGGGCTTCACTCCATCTACGACCAGTAGATGGTAGGGCGTCGTTTGAGCCTGCAATTCACGCTACAACTCGGCCAAGCTTGGGGTGATATGGTAAATTCACCCCAAGTATTTTAAAGTGCATGGGCAGTTGTTTTAGATTTATTTAGGTATTTTAAGAGTACTAAAGTAATTAAACCCTCTCTTATACCCTAACACCTAAATCAAAACCCTTTCCCTCCCATGTTCTCTCCGAAACCCCCCATGAAAGCTCAAGGTCAAGATGGAGCTAGGATTGTGGATTCCAATGGATTTCTTCTTCAATTATCTTTTGAGTTCTTCTAATAAGGTATGATAGTTATTTATCTTAGGATTTCTATCACCTTAGATCCATTTCAAAGTGATTTTCAAAGATTTCTAAGTTTATGAAAAAGTCCAATTTTCATTCTAAGTCATGGGTTCTTGCATGAAACGTTCTCAAATTCTTAGATATGATATTACTGATGTATAATTGATGTTTTCCAATGAAAATCTCTATGAAGCCTTGATCTTCTCAAATCTCTAAATTTGGCTCATGAATGGGTTTAATGCTTATGATCTAATGATGATAGAATTTAGTTTAGATTATGTTGTAATAATGTTGATTTCAATGGTTAATTATTCTATTATATTGTGAAATGTTGGAGATGTTAAGGAATGGTGATCTTGACTATTGGAAGAAGGTAAGTTGACCTAATTCCTTTAGTTAATTAGAATTGATGTAGATTTGCTATTGATTGGTACGGTCTACTTATGGTGGCGGTGCTTATGTGTTTTATATGATGATGATCATGACCTTCTCGGCATTATTAAGTGAATTGTAGTAGTATCATGCTAGGGTTCATGTGAAGGTATAATGTGAAGTTGTTTATATGAAGTAATGTGACTATATGCAAGGTGTTATGGCTTAGATGAATGTATAAAGTGAAGGATGATGTGATGTCTCATGATCTCTTATTGGTGCTATGATGTTATGATTCTTCTCTAATTGATGATATAATATAATGAAGGACTAAGAAGTGTCCTTATATAATGATGTTGTATCTTGTGTTGGTAGTCTTAGTTGTCCCTACTTGGTACTTGAATGCTATTGAATAAATTATATGATAAATGTTGTGTCTTGATTTGTAAGATCCCGAAAATGACATAGGTAAAGTAGAGTCTAACATTGTGGTCATGATGGTGTAAGGTCCTAAATAAGTCTATTATGTCGTATTGAGGCAGTATCTAAGAGTTTAGGTGCATTGGAAGTCAAACGTCAAGGGAATACCAAGATGTTCGACGACTAAGTCACCTAAGTTCCTCATATGTGGTTCTATGTGTTTATGTGTGATTCATGAGGTTTTATGGTCCTTAAATGAGTTAATATGATGTATATAATTAGTGTGTCAAGTTTTGAGATCAAACGTTCAAGAACGTTCATGACGTTCGAAAGATGTGCCTAGAAATGACCTTCTGTGTCTAGGCATGTTTCGTTGAGTTTTACATGTTCATTTTGGGTGAAATTCCTGTGAGAGGTCCTAAACTCGTATACGGTCATGTTTGGGTTGGAAACATCCCGGAAAGTATCCCCAAGTACCATCCAAGGGTCCTTGAGGAAGGCCCCAAAGTTGGTGCCTAGGCTGCCCAAGACAGCCCAAACCACGGAAGGAAGTCGACGCCACATGGGTCAGTCGATGCCCCGTGGGTGGTGCTCCATCGATTGGGACTTAGTCTAGGGACGGAGGGACCAAGGACAAGCCTCAGTCCCAGACCACGGACCAAGGGACGGTACGTTGATCAAGGGACGGCCCGTCGGTGGCATTCTCGTCATTTGGGACTTAGCATGGGGAGCTAAGGTCCCATTTTCCAGTCTCTGAACCCATCAGGACGGTCTGTGTGTGGAATGACGTCCCGTTGAAGGGAAACCATCGATTGGTCTGTGTCCCTGCGTGCAGTTCACTGCCAAGTGAGGGGTTAACTTGTAATTTCACCCTACTTCCAAATAGAAGGTTTGGCGGTTCCCCAAGGGTCTTCTGGGTATTTAAAATTTGTTTATAAGTCTTTAAAACTTAGAGAATTTCATTTTTCAAAATCAAAACCCCAAAATCCCTTAGAAATTCCGTAAGACTCCATTAAAGCTAAAACTCAAGGAAGAGCTTGGGTTGGTGATTTGAGTGAAGATTCTTCATCAAATTGGAGGATTAGCTTCATTGAGGTATGGCTTTTGATCCTTGAAACTCATTTCATCAAGGAACCCAACTTTCAAAGATGAATTGGCTTAGTTTTCATTGAGTATTAAAGTTTATGTATTGAATTTATGTTCATGGCCATGGGTAAGGGCCTTATGATATTGAATTGGATGATTTGACATTGGCTTGAAGTGTTGAGGATGAAGTAGTGGTACGCTGCACTATTCTCCTTTATTTAATGTTAATTATACTTCAATTATGTTGTGATTGGGTTGGTCCACTTATGGTGGCGGTGTTATGTGAATTGATGTGGCCTTGTCGGCCTTATTTTAAGTATATTGATGATCATGGCCTTGTCGACACTACTTGAAGTATTATGTTGATTTGTGTAGTTGATTGTGTGAAGTATGATCATATATACCTATATGTGAAGTAATGTGAAAGTATGTGTTATTCTATGAATGTTACTTAGGTGATCATGTTATGCTATGACTGTGTTAAGTGTGTAGTCTTAGAGTTGATACATGGTTGTTCCTAACTTGGTTATGAGTATATAATGATTTTGTTGATGATGATTAAAGTAATGAATAGGTTTACATAATGTTGATAAGGGTCATTCCTAAGTGTTTAAGAATGATATGATATATGTGCTAAAGTGAAGTATGTTGTGTCTTGTTTAGGTAGACTTGAGTCCCTTACTTGATGCATGTATGAATATGAATATGTGATGTCTTGACTTAGGAAGCTAAAGCATCTTAGTCTTGAATGAATAAATGTTAGGTGAGACCTTGGATGATGATAAGAGGGTCCTTTATGTGAAACTTTGAACCTAGTGGTAAGGTTATGAAACTTGAAATCGAAGGTCGTAATGGTATCCTTCATGTAATGTAATGATGGACTTAAGGTTGATTGGATGGAATAGCATCATATCAATCCTTAGGAAAGTCATGATGAGCTTCTTGTCGCCATAGTGAGGTAGCCCTAGTGGACCTTTCTCTGGTAGGGTAAATGTAATTGGGTTATGAACTTGATATGGAACCCCTTTGTATGAACCATTGTATGAACCTTAATGTGAATTAATCTATAAGAACTAAGGCTAGCACCGAGTGAGTATGGCAAGGGAAGTAGTTCTAGTTAAATAATAAGGCTAGAATACAAAGAAGCCCTTCATATTCCTTAACCATGTGGCTACATGGGATGTGTCCAAGTTCTACCATGGGCAAGTAGAACAACCTCATCGGAGTAGGATAGAACTCCGGATTCCATGTTTTGCTACCATGGTCTATGTCGGTTATTGACTATTCTCATCATGTGGGATACCTATTAGCACTAGATAAGTTTTATGAGGTTTAGGTAATGGTATGGGACACTATCTTGACATTGCACTATATGCTTTGAAGGTGTTAGTAAGAGTCTCTAGGTCTTCTCCAAGACCATTATTTGAATGTCCTTTATGTGATAAATGTCTCTTAAATGAACTAAGTAATGTAATGACTTAATGACTTAATGATAATGAGTATTTGAATGGATGAGTACCTAATCTAGAGTGACTTAAAGATTCCTTAATTAAAGTGTGAAGAGGGCATAAAGGATGATCTCTTCATGTCTTATCTATGGAAGTGTTGAGAATGACTCTAGTTAGGGAAGTTGGTTGTTATGTTTGACATGATCTAAACTTAGGAAATCTTAAGGATTATTTAGGTAACCTTGAAGAGGGTGTATGGGCGTTCTCTTCTAGGAGTACTTAAGTAAGTCTTTTGATAGTCTTTGTAGAGGAGATTGTCATAGTATGTATGTTATGTATGGTGGTGTATTGTAGGTGTGTATGTGTCTCATTATGAGTAGCCTTGAGGATTGTTTAGGGATATTTAGAGAGGGTGTATGGGCGGTCTCTCTTTGTGTGACTTAAGTGAGCCTATGGATAGCCTTAATAAGAAACCTACATGCTAGGAAGTGTTAAAAAGGGAAGGCAAAGTACTTCACTGTTACAGTGAAGCAATTCACTGTACAGTGAATATAGCTTACTGAAAGTGAGTTTTAAAAATACGATATTTGGTTTAGAGGTTTTATTATGTGTTTTTAAGTTGATAAATGTTGTTCTTATGATGATATTATGATATTTAAATGAAAAGATGCATATTTCCAATAAATATCCGTTTTCATGATTTTTATGCATAATGCCATAATTGGTACATATGGTTGTACTAATTCCATGCTTTTATCTATATATATAGTTTTTGGTAGGTCAGGAGCATTTGGGAAGAAGACTTGTTTAGAAGATCGTTCAAGTGAAGTTGAAGTATGTCCTCATTTGAATCGAGGGCATATATGTCTTTTATGTTCCTTATTAAAGTATTGTAATAGACTTAATAGTAGTATGTTTTCTATTTCGTATGGGCCGTGTCCCAAGTACTCTTTTGTCTTAAGATGATGAGATTGAGACTTAGTATTTCCTATTACTTTTATATGAAAGAGTTTTTAAAGACTATGATATGTTTTGTGAAAAGTTTTAATTCCGCACTACTTTTTATTATGTATATGCGATGAATGATATGAAGGGCTTGTATGAGACCTCCGAGAGGTCGTGTACGCCGGTTGCAATCCAAGATTGTGCCCTAACTTCTAGGGTGTGGTCTTGGGATGTGACAAGCTTAGTATCAGAGCATAGATTGGTGAAAGTAGTCTTAGGAATAAAAAAGTCTCATCAAGTCACGTCTAGTAGAGTCTCGACCATCGGTGTGAGTCTCGACACATCTATAGGCGAGAGGCTATAGGACTATAGATTTTCCCTTCTTTTCTACTCCTATGTCATGCAATAGAGTAAATATTATGAGTATCCTTCTAAATGTGTTTCCTTGTGTTTCTAGGAGATGAATACTAGAAGGATGGCCGCTAGAAGGTTGGAAAAGGAAAGGGTGAATGAGGAAGCTCCTCCTCAAGTTGAGCAAGTTTAGCAAGTTGAGCAAGTTCTTCAAGATGGGAAAGGTGTCCAAGGTGCTCAAGGTTCTCAAGTGCCTCCCCAAGGTGATCATGCCCCTAATGTGGAAGGAGGTAATGAGGTTCCGGAGATGTCTAATAAGGAGATTAGAGATGATTTGATTTCTATAGCCCGAACTGTAACTACTCAAGCTAATTTGAGTATGTTGCCTAGGATTGTGGAGAGCACTATGACCTCTAGGTTGAGAGACTTTGTGAGGTTTAATCCTCCAATCATTCTTGGCTCTAAGGTAGATGAAGATCCCCAAGAGTTCCTTGATGGTGTGTACAAGGTATTGAGTGCTATGGGGGTTACATCTAGGGAGAATGCGGAGTTGGCTTCGTATCAATTGAGGGATGTGTCTAAAATTTGGTACACTCAATGGAAAGATAATAGGCCGGTGGAGTGGGATCCTATTGAGTGGATGAATTTATGTAACGCCCTAAAATGAACTAAGGTGAAATAGATATTCGTGGTTGTTTATTGAGTTAAATTTAAGTTAGAATAAGTTACTTTAGTGTCCTTAGGCAGTGTGTGAAGTTTAGTGGTCAAACGACCAAGAACGTCCATGACATTCGGAAGGTGTGCCCTAGAAAGTACTTGTGTGCCTTGAGGTGTTTGAGTGAGTTTTACGTGTTTGTTTTGCTTGAAACTTTTATGAGATGTTCCTAATACATAGACAACCATGTTTAGAGGTTTAAAATTTCGGAATCACCCCACATAGGACCCACAAGAGTGCCCTAGAGAAGGGCCCAAGACTTGGACCAAAACAGCCAAATCAGTGTCCAATCGACGACCAGTCGACCAGGAGACGGCCCGTTGACCTGGTACATTGTTTGGAGAAGATTTACCTTTAGGTTTAGGAGTTGCAGTCCCAACCAACGAGACCCCGCCGACGGTCCGTCCTTTGACAAACGGTCCGTCGGTTGGTCCGTCGATGGTGACTGTCCCAAAAGCGGCCTTTTCCTGTTAAGTCTTGGGGTGTTTGGGAAATTCACCCCAAGTCTTTTATGACCCTAGGACGTTTATTTTAGGGTTTATTATGTATATTAAACTGTTCTAAACCCTAAGACCTAATTTTAGACTTCACTTTCCCAAACCCAAAACCCCTCTCCCTTAGAAGACTCTCTCAAGTCACCATGGAAACTAGAAGTCAAGAAGGATCTAGGAGGACTGTTGGTGGGCTTTTCTTCATAAAATATCCTTGGGGTTTCTTCCATGTGAGGTATGGTATCCATCGTTGAACCCTCTTCCATTCAAGGAATCACTTCTAATGAATTTTCAAAAAGGGGGTTTTAACCTAGTTTCTTCTATCTTCAAATCTAAATATGGGTCTTGCATGAAAACGTTTCTAATGATTCAAAAATGATGTTTCTAATGTTCGTTGACGATTTTAATGCTAAAAAATCAATGAAATCATGTTAAATCTTGTAACAACCCTAAAAATGAATAGGATCAAGATTTAGGTTTTTCAAGAATGCTTGTGATTAGACCAAGGTCCACACATATTGATACGCGTAGAACCAGACCTCAGAACCCTTACTACGACCAAGCCAAATAACTTGGGGAGTTAATTGAGCTTGGAAAGGTTGGAACCAACCATGTGAGGCTCGCGAAAATGAAGATTTAATTGAAAGAGTTTTTACCGGACTAAAAAGAAGAAATCTTAAGTTTTGAGGGTCCAAGGGTAAAATGGTCTTTTCCAAGCCAAGGGTAATATTGTAATTACCCTGAGGAACAAATTAATTAATAAAATTAATTAATTTGTTCAAGGTATTTCGGGTGGGGCAACCCAAATTGACCCATTTCTCGCAAATGGGGTCACTCGGGTTCGAGCCCCACTAGAAGCAAGATTTAACTTGCTTTTATTTTAATGTGTTAACTTAGTTTTTAATAAATAATTAATATTAGCTGATTTAGGAAAAAGAAATCAGATTTTTATTAAGTTGATTTAATTATTAAGTTGACTAATTCATACCCACAAAGTCCTACTTCTACTAGACTTCTATCTCCCATTTCCCCCACTCTCTCTTGCACGATTTCTCTCTCTCTTTCACTCACTTTTTCTTGGCTTAAAACGTGAGAAAACAATCAGCAAAAGAAAAATAAAGTAAAGGCAAAAGTTCATCAAGAACTTGAAAGATAGAAACACAAAAGAGAAAGCAATCCGGTAACGTTAAGCAAAACGTACTACACTAGTCGGGTAAGGTGTGACTTTGGGTGTGTGGACTGATTTGTGGAGGAGTTCTTGGGCAGCATTCTGAACATTTAACAAGAAAACAAAGGTATGGGTTTTCTTACTCTTGGTCCCTTTCCCAAGAGACCCTTAAGACTCAGATAATTCTATTTCGAAACTAGGATTGTTCCCCATTTCATGCTCCCTGTCATTAGCTCCCAACGAATGTAGGTTGGTATGAATGCTGGTAGACTTAGGATTATGTGACGTTTGTGTTGAATGTTAATGTATTGGATGTACGTTAATTCATGAAAAGACAAACATGTGTGTGTTCGAATTAAGAAAAAAAAATGTGTATGGCATGTTGAGTCTCGGCCTAGAGGCTTGATTTTGTTAATGTTTTGTTTGTTGTTTTATGTACACTAATTGAAGTAAAATGTTATGTTCATGTGACATGAAGGGTGGCTGAATTGAGGAGTAAACATCTTGGTTAAGAATTCGTGAAAAAATGTATTAAAGAATGCACCAAATGAACTATGTATTGCTCTATAAATTCACGAACAAATGTAGATAAAAATGAGTAAAGAAGATGCCTTAAATTTCCAGCATTATGTTGATACATCTCTGCCAAATTAAGTTGTTTAGAATGTTAAGAAAAATAAAGAAAAATAGGTGAGGTCATTGAGGGTCGAACCCGAGACCTCACCCCTTTAAAATCCCCCAAAATTAAAGAAGAAAAATTTGTATGGTGAGGGGGATTCGAACCTGTCTTGGCTGGGAAATAAGTGTGAAGAAAAGAAAATAAGAAATGAGAGGGGTGGGATTCGAACCCACACCCTCTCGGTAAGAAACCAAGGAAAAGAAAAAATAAAGAAAAATTATGAGAGGCGTGGGAATCGAACCACGACCTCTATGCGGATGGGGGAAGATAAAAATAAATGAAATGAGGTTGGGGGGATTCGACCCCACAACCTCACAGTCAACTCAAACAGTCAACTTTCAAAAAGGAGAATAAAATAAAGAGGTTGTGGAGGTTCGATCCCACAACCTCTCGGCCTTAAGCGAATGGAAGGGAAGGGAAATTAAAGGATAATTTAGTGTGGCTGAGGGGACTCGACCTCGGGTCCCAAAGCCTCACATGAACCGAAATAAATTAAAGAAAAACGAAAATGGGGTTGTGGGGCTTGAACCCACAACCCCTCGGCCAATACAAGAGAGATTTTAAGTAGAAAAGTAAACCTTCAATGTAAACATTGTGATTTGACTTAGAGTTAAAATGTTATGACTATTAGAATAAAATCAATTAATAATGTAAATGACATTTAATTGATTCAAGACTTGGGATTCCTTGCCCAAACTTCCGTTTGATACATAAGTCATACGTGAACAAATCATCCAAGAATAATGCCACCTACTTAGATCAAATTCAAGATCTTGGCATAACTACAAGATACATAAGTCTTGTACTACATAATCTTATGAATGTAAGAATTACTTAACGAACTACGAATGAAGCCTCATGGCTTGTGTGTTTAGACTCATAAGTCTAACATACGTTCAAAAGTAAGTAAACCTAAGATGTATGAAGTGGAATGATGAACCCTAGAGGGGTTAAGTAAGGGTGTGAGACACACCAAATGGCCAAGTGCATTGGCATATGACGAAATGAACATACACGTAATGAGAGGTGAATAACTAAGAAAAACAAAGATGTAAATGATGATGAATGTGGTGATAACATGATATGAGGCTAATGTAAATGAGGAGAGTAATCTCAAATGAGCCTAAGTAAATGTTACCAACATGTATTCACCTATGAGAGTGTAAGATAATGAAGAGACCAGTCTCTATGAACACACTAATGAGACTATTGAGCTTAACACACTTAATACGAATGATGAGATGAGAGATCATATAATGAGCTATGATTTCCTCATACTAGAAGTTAGCTTCCATGACATATGAGATGAATGAAATGGAACTTTATACTGAGCACCGATAGACTAGCTATGAGCGGTGATGCCTTCTTTCGGGAAGGGCGGAGGTTCACGTAACTCTCATGAGATGAGACTGTCCGGCTTTCCGGGTATGGGTCTCCTTATATCTCCTAGTCTTTGAAACTATACTGCCAATATAGGGATTTGGCGGGGTTAAATTCCCATGTATGCTAGCATGTTATTGGATCACTTTGGCTGGTGATTCCACCTTTTTTTGGTGTGGGGGAGACACTGGATTTCATGATGCTCACATGATCTATGTCGGTTAAAGTTAAAGTTCCCAATGAATGAATGAGGCCAGTCTCAAATGATGCACATAATGAAATGAATGAATACCAAAGGTGTTAGGATAGGATAATCAAAAGGTGAGTTAGATTCAAGTAATGACATTAGGTCATTCTTGGTCATTGCAGAACGAACCTAATGAAAGTCTTAAACTACATCCTAGGTATAACTGGTGGTTACACTGAACTATGAACCAAATGAAATGAAGTACGTATGAATGAATGAAGCAGACTCTGTGTTTGCTAATGAAGACTCCCTAGTTGAGGTCCCATATGTTGAGCCCTCATTTCTGGGATGTCTTAATGTAAAGTCCATGATTCCAAGGTCTCATGGCATATGAATGAATGATATGAACGAAGTTATGTACTACATGTAAAAGGTACTGTATGTTGTATAATATGTGCTATGTGTAAATGTTATGTGCTGTGAGTATATGTGATAAGTATGATGATGTATGTTATTTTCATGGCATGACTTTCCTAATCCATATTTGGAAAGCTCACTGACTTTCCTAATCCAAATTTGAAAAGTTCACTAACTTTCCTAATCTCAATTTGGCAAGTCCACTGACTTGACTCCCAAAAATCATGTTGTTAGGAAAGAGCTATTCTTTCTCATGCATGTCCTTGGTGTGTGCTTGCATATACCCATACTTAGTACAAGTGTGTACTAACCCTATACAAACTCTACTATTTTAGGTGCAGGCACAAGTGGACGGTAGAGCTACAGGATCATCGCTACAGTTATCCGGACGTCCAACATTCATCCGGTTTTTGGTAAGTCCTCATGCTTTCGAGGATGCTACTGTTTATGTTCTAGCTTAGTTTAGGAGTTGAGCTAGTGGAGCATGTTCCACTAGCGTTTCTTTCTTATTTTATTCAGACTATGTATGGGTGTCATTTTGGCAATTATACAATTATGTTATTGAACTATTTCTTTCATTTGATTATCTCTTAATGACTATATGGTTGATGTTGAACGAATTACGAATGTATTAGAAATGTTTAGTAAGTAATGTTTAGAAACAAAAAGTTTCAAATTTTCCGCTAACATTAACCTATGTAAAGTAAGAATGACGTAAGTAGGCTTGTCTGCGACCTCTGAGAGGTCAACGACGCCGGTCTCGTCTGGAGTCTAGATTCCAGTCGTGACAAAGTTGGTATCAGAGCACTAGGTTAAATTACGAAAATAATAAGTTCACATCAACCACATTGAGTAGTTTCTAAGTCATGGTAGTGAAGGGCACCACTATCCTGGATTAGAGACTGCATGATGTGTAGGAAAATTTCCATTCTTCTGATCTTATCGTGCTTTTCTGAATGCCTGAATTTTTTGTGTTATGAGCGTGTCTAACATCAGTACTTTTTGTTTTTCCAGAAGATGAACACTAGGGGAGGAAATGGCCAGAGGAGAGGAGGAGCAGCTGCTAGGGGTAATCAGGATCTACCCCAGGCTCCAGCTGAAGGAGTGGCCATGCTAGTTAACCCAGTTGGGTTGACTGATGCTGAGGTGCGGGCATCTTTGGCCCAAATGGCACATACCATAACTATGCAGGCCTAGGCTATGACTGCCCAGGTCAACAGACAGGATGTTCAGAGGGAGAACCCACCGGTTCGTAGCATGGCTGACAGGCTGAGGGATTTCACGAGGATGAATCCTCCCATTTTCACAAGAGCTAAGACATCGGAGGATCCTCAGGAGTTTTTAGATGAGGTGCATAAGATTCTGGTAGCTATGGGGGCCACTGATGTTGAGAAGGCTGAGCTGGCTTCCTATCAGCTAAAGGATGGTTCACAGACTTGGTGCAAGATGTGGCAAGATAGCCGTGTCTTAGTTGGAGTACCAGTTACATGGGAGCTGTTCAAGACAACATTTCTGGAGAGATTCTTTCCCAGGGAGATGAGGGAGGCCAAGGTTGAGGAATTCATCAACCTCAAACAAGGCTCCATGACAGTCAGGGAGTATTCCCTGAAGTTTGTTAAGCTGTCAAGGTATGTTGTTTTTCCCTAAGTATTTAATAGCAAGAATAAGAATAATACTGAACCTTGTTGAAATCTCCCAGGTATGCTACTTCCCTGGTTTCTAACAGCAGGGATGAGATGAGCAGGTTCCTCACAGGAATCAATGGAGACCTGGAGGAGGAGTGTCGATCTGCTATGCTCCATGATAATATGGATCTTTCCAGATTGATGGTGCATGTCCAGCAGGTAGAGGACAGCCGCAGAAAAAGAGGTGTTCGTGATGCTAGGAGGCCCAGGCCTCAATACCAGGCAGGACCCAGTCATGGAGGCCACAGGAATAACTTTGGCGTCCGTGAGCAGCCAAGGTTCAAAAAGGGGCAACAGAGTTCTGGGAATTCTAATCCTCAGAGGAGTACTACACCTAAAGGAGGCAGACCTGAGCCCAAGAAGGGAAATGGAGGTGAGATGCAGCGTACTAAGAAGAATTGTGCTAAGTGTGGCCGAGCTCACAGTGGAGAGTGCAGACAGGGCACTAATGCCTGCTTCGATTGTGGTAAGAGTGGACACATGGTCAGAGACTGCCCACAGAACAGAGGTCAGGCTGGAGGTAATATTCAGCCTAGGCCTAACCCACAGGGTGCAGCAGCAGCCGAGCCTCCTAAGAGGAATAGGTTCTATGCCCTGAAGGGCAGAGAAGAGCAGGAGAAGTCCGCTGATGTGGTCACAGGTATGCTGCAAGTATTCTCAACTTCTGTTTATGGTTTACTTGATCCAGGGTCTACACTTTCCTTTGTAACTCCTCTGCTTGCTCTTACTTTTGAGGTATTGCCTGAAGTTCTACATGATCCTATAGTGGTTAGTACACCTTTGGGAGAGAATGTAAGAACTGATAGAGTATACTAAGATTGCCCAATAGTTGTGAGTGGTAAACTATGTGTGCAAACCTGGTTGAGTTACCCATGCATGATTTTGATGTTATTCTTGGCATGGATTGGCTTCACAGTTGTTATGCTTGCTTAGACTGTCGTAGTAGAGTGGTGAGGTTTCGCTTTCCTAATGAAGAAGAGTTAGTCTGGGAGGGGTACAATTCGAGTCGCCCTAACCTCTTGATTTCTAACCTTAAGGCCAATAAAATGATGTCCAAGGGGTTATTGTGTCATCTTGTGAGTGTTAATGATTTAGATCATGACATTCCTTCCATAGACTCAGTACCTGTAGTGAATGAGTTCTTAGATGTGTTCCCTGATGATTTACCTGGAGTCCCTCCCTTTCGAGAGATTGAATTTGGTATCGATTTAGAACCCGATACTAAACCAATCTCAATTCCTCCTTACAGAATGGCTCCAGCGGAACTCAAAGAGTTGAAGCTGCAGTTAAAAGATCTCACTGACAAGGGTTTCATTCAACCGAACATATCCCCTTGGGGCGCTCCAGTGTTGTTTGTAAAGAAGAAGGATGGAACCCTTAGAATGTGTATCGATTATCGGCAGCTCAACAAAGTCACTATAAAGAATAAGTATCCACTCCCCAGAATAGATGATCTGTTTGATCAACTCCAAGGGTCTAGTTTCTTCTCTAAGATTGATCTTCGTTCAGGGTATCATCAGCTTAGGGTTAGGGATGGAGATATCCCAAAGACAGCCTTTCGTACCCGCTATGGTCACTATGAGTTTTTAGTCATGTCATTTGGTCTCACGAATGCACCTGCTGCATTTATGGACCTCATGAACAGGGTCTTCCGTGAATACCTTGACTCTTTCGTCATAGTATTCATTGATGACATTCTCATCTACTCTAAGACCAAGGAAGAGCATGAACAGCATTTGAGACTAACCTTGCAGGTACTTAGACAGCATCAGTTGTATGCCAAATTCAGCAAATGTGAATTCTGGCTGAGATCAGTGACCTTTCTGGGGCATGTTGTGTCCGATCAGGGCGTGGAGGTGGATCCCAGGAAGACTGAGGCTGTGAAGAACTGGCCAAAACCTCTTACTCCTACTGATATCCATAGCTTTTTGGGATTGGCTGGTTACTATCGCAGGTTTGTGGAGGGCTTTTCTTCCATTGCTGCCCCATTGACAGCTTTGACTAAGAAGAAAGCCAAGTTCGAATGGACGGAGACTTGTGAGAAGAGTTTCCAGTAGCTCAAGGACAGACTCACTTCAGCCCCGGTGCTTACCTTGCCTAAGTGTGGTGAGAACTACACTGTTTATTATGATGCATCTAGGGTTGGTTTGGGTTGTGTTCTTATGCAGGTTGGTAAGGTGATAGCCTATGCATCTAGACAACTCAAGGTTCATGAAAAGAATTATCCCACTCATGACCTGGAGTTGGCAGCGGTGGTATTTTCACTGAAGCTGTGGAGGCATTATCTGTATGGGGTGCATGTAGATGTGTTCACAGACCATAAAAGTCTCCAGTACGTGTTCACACAGAGGGAGTTGAATCTACGTCAGCGGAGATGGTTGGAGCTGTTAAAAGATTATGACATGAATGTGCACTATCATCCAGGTAAGGCTAATGTTGTAGCTGATGCTTTGAGCAGGATGAGCATGGGAAGTACAGCTCACGTTGAGGATGAGAAGAAGGAGCTAGTCAAAGATGTACACAGACTGGCCAGACTGGGTGTGCGTTTGGTTGACTCCACCAGTGGGGATGTTTCAGTTCATCCTAGTTCTGAATCATCCTTGGTAGTTGAAGTCAAGCAGGGTCAGCATCTAGATCCCGTGTTGATGGAGCTGAAGGACTCAGTGCTGATGAAGATGAATGAGTCTTTCGCTTTGGGAGGTGATGGCATACTTAGGTATCAGGACAGGCTGTTTGTGCCAGATGTGGATGATTTGCGGACCAGGATTGTTGCAGAGGCCCATGGTTCCAGATATTCTATACATCCAGGTTCCACCAAGATGTATCATGATCTCAAGCAGAATTAATGGTGGGATGGCATGAAGAAAGACATTGCAGAAAATGTGGCCAAGTGTCCTAATTGTCAGCAAGTTAAGGCAGAGCATCTTAAGCCTGGTGGTCTGACGCAGATTATTAAGGTTCCGACTTGGAAATGGGAGGCCATTAATATGGACTTCGTGGTTGGGATTCCGAGGACTAGGAGGCAGCATGACTCTATATGGGTTATTGTGGACAGATTGACTAAGTGTACCCACTTTATCCTTGCAAAGTCTACTTACAGAGCCGAGGATTATGTGAGGCTCTACATTGATGAGATTGTGAGATGGTATGGGATTCCCTTGTCTATTATTTCAGACAGAGGAGCTCTTTTTACTTCTCATTTCTGGAGATCTTTCCAGAAGAGCTTGGGCACGCAGGTGAAGCTTAGCACTGCCTTTCACCCTCAGACAGATGGGCAGGCAGAGTGCACCATTCAGACAATGGAGGATATGTTGAGGGCGTGTGTGATTGACTTCAGAGGTAACTGGGATGACCATCTGCCTTTGATAGAGTTCTCATATAATAATAGCTATCACTCCAGCATTGGGATGGCACCGTTTGAGGCATTGTATAGTAGGAGGTGTAGATCTCCAGTTGGGTGGTTCGAGGTTGGAGAGTCATCCATTTTGGGGACGAAGATCATTCATGAGGCCTTAGAGAAGGTCAGAATGATTAGGGATAGGTTGACTACTGCGTACAGTCGGCAGAAGTCATATGCTGATAACAGAAAGCGACCCTTAGAGTTTGATGTTGGTGAACAGGTTTACTTAAAAATATCACCTATGAAAGGGGTGATGAGATTTGGTAGGAAGGGGAAGCTGAGTCCGAGATATGTTGGGCCATATGAGATCCTACAGCGTGTGGGTGAGGTGGCCTATAAGTTGGCATTGCCCGCAGAGTTAGCTTCTGTCCATTCAGTTTTTCATGTATCTATGTTGAAGAAGTGCCTAGGTGATCCAGCATCAATCTTACCTATTGAAGGTTTGGGGGTTGATGAAGACTTGTCTTATGAGGAGGTACCGGTTGAGATCTTAGACATACAGGTCAAGCGGCTGAGGAACAAGGAGATTGCCACAGTGAAAGTATTGTGGAGAAATCATCTTGTTGAGGGTGCTACGTGGGAAGCTGAGGCCGACATGAGGGCCCGTTACCCTCACCTGTTCAGCTCTCGAGGTTAAACTTTATACTCTTAAACCTATGCTTCCTTACCTCCCCATAATTTGTTGCTATTGATTGACTGTGTATAGTGCTTTTATTACGACCTGACTGGCATTACAACATGAAGTAGTAGTGTCATTCGGGGACGAATGTTCCTAAGGGGGGGGATAATGTAACAACCCTAAAAATGAATAGGATCAAGACATAGGTTTTTCAAGAATGCTTGTGATTAGACCAAGGTCCACACATATTGATACGCGTAGAACCAGACCTCAGAACCCTTACTACGACCAAGCCAAGTAACTTGGGGAGTTAATTGAGCTTGGAAAGGTTGGAACCAACCATGTGAGGCTCGCGAAAACGAAGATTTAATTGAAAGAGTTTTTACCGGACTAAAAAGAAGAAATCTTAAGTTTTGAGGGTCCAAGGGTAAAATGGTCTTTTCCAAGCCAAGGGTAATATTGTAATTACCCTGAGGAACAAATTAGTTAATTTGTTTAAGGTATTTCGGGTGGGGCAACCCGAATTGACCCATTTCTCGCAAATGGGGTCACTCGGGTTCGAGCCCCACTAGAAGCAAGATTTAACTTGCTTTTATTTTAATGTGTTAACTTAGTTTTTAATAAATAATTAATATTAGCTGATTTAGGAAAAAGAAATCAGATTTTTATTAAGTTGATTTAATTATAAAGTTGACTAATTCATACCCACAAAGTCCTACTTCTACTAGACTTCTATCTCTCATTTCCCCCACTCTCTCTTGCACGATTTCTCTCTCTCTTTCACTCTCTTTTTCTTGGCTTAAAACGTGAGAAAACAATCAGCAAAAGAAAAATAAAGTAAAGGCAAAAGTTCATCAAGAACTTGAAAGATAGAAACACAAAAGAGAAAGCAATCCGGTAACGTTAAGCAAAAACGTACTACACTAGTCGGGTAAGGTGTGACTTTGGGTGTGTGGACTGATTTGTGGAGGAGTTCTTGGGCAGCATTCTGAACATTTAACAAGAAAACAAAGGTATGGGTTTTCTTACTCTTGGTCCCTTTCCCAAGAGACCCTTAAGACTCAGATAATTCTATTTCGAAACTAGGATTGTTCCCCATTTCATGCTCCCTGTCATTAGCTCCCAACGAATGTAGGTAGGTATGAATGCTGGTAGACTTAGGATTATGTGACGTTTGTGTTGAATGTTAATGTATTGGATGTACGTTAATTCATGAAAAGACAAACATGTGTGTGTTCGAATTAAGAAAAAAAAAATGTGTATGGCATGTTGAGTCTCGGCCTAGAGGCTTGATTTTGTTAATGTTTTGTTTGTTGTTTTATGTACACTAATTGAAGTAAAATGTGATGTTCATGTGACATGAAGGGTGGCTGAATTGAGGAGTAAACATCTTGGTTAAGAATACGTGGAAAAATATATTAAAGAATGCACCAAATGAACTATGTATTGCTCTATAAATTCATGAACAAATGGAGATAAAAATGAGTAAAGAAGATGCCTTAAATTTCCAGCATTATGTTGATACATCTCTGCCAAATTAAGTTGTTTAGAATGTTAAGAAAAATAAAGAAAAATAGGTGAGGTCATTGAGGGTCGAACCCGAGACCTCACCCCTTTAAAATCCCCCAAAATTAAAGAAGAAAAATTTGTATGGTAAGGGGGATTCGAACCTGTCTTGGCTGGGAAATAAGTGTGAAGAAAAGAAAATAAGAAATGAGAGGGGTGGGATTCGAACCCACACCCTCTCGGTAAGAAACCAAGGAAAAGAAAAAATAAAGAAAAATTATGAGAGGCGTGGGAATCGAACCCACGACCTCTATGCGGATGAGGGAAGATAAAAATAAATGAAATGAGGCTGGGGGGATTCGACCCCACAACCTCACAGTAAACTCAAATAGTCAACTTTCAAAGAGGAGAATAAAATAAAGAGGTTGTGGAGGTTCGATCCCACAACCTCTCGGCCTTAAGCAAATGGAATGGAAGGGAAATTAAAGGATAATTTAGTGTGGCTGAGGGGACTCGACCTCGGGTCCCAAAGCCTCACATGAACCGAAATAAATTAAAGAAAAACGAAAATGGGGTTGTGGGGGCTTGAACCCACAACCCCTCGGCCAATACAAGAGAGATTTTAAGTAGAAAAGTAAACCTTCAATGTAAACATTGTGATTTGACTTAGAGTTAAAATGTTATGACTATTAGAATAAAATCAATTAATAATGTAAATGACATTTAATTGATTCAAGACTTGGGATTCCTTGCCCAAACTTCCGTTTGATACATAAGTCATACGTGAACAAATCATCCAAGAATAATGCCACCTACTTAGATCAAATTCAAGATCTTGGCATAACTACAAGATACATAAGTCTTGTACTACATAATCTTAGGAATGTAAGAATTACTTAACGAACTACGAATGAAGCCTCATGGCTTGTGTGTTTAGACTCATAAGTCTAACATACGTTCAAAAGTAAGTGAACCTAAGATGTATGAAGTGGAATGATGAACCCTAGAGGGGTTAAGTAAGAGTGTGAGACACACCAAATGGCCAAGTGCATTGGCATATGACGAAATGAACATACACGTAATGAGAGGTGAATAACTAAGAAAAACAAAGATGTAAATAATGATGAATGTGGTGATAACATGATATGAGGCTAATGTAAATGAGGAGAGTAATCTCAAATGAGCCTAAGTAAATGTTACCAACATGTATTCACCTATGAGAGTGTAAGATAATGAAGAGACCAGTCTCTATGAACACTCTAATGAAAGTATTGAGCTTAACACACTTAATACAAATGATGAGATGAGAAATCATCTAATGATCTATGATGTCCTCATACTAGAAGTCAGCTTCCATGCCGTATGAGATGAATAAAATGGAACTTTATACTGAGCACCGATAGACTAGCTATGAGCGGTGATGCCTTTTTTCGGGAAGGGCGGAGGTTCACGTAACTCTCATGAGATGAAACTGTCCGGCTTGCCGGGTATGGGTCTCCTTATATCTCCTAGTCTTCGAACCTATATTGCCAATATAGGGATCTGGCGGGGTTAAATTCCCATGTACGCTAGCATGTTATTGGATCACTTTGGCCGGTGATTCCACCTCTTTTCAGTGTGGGGGATACACTGGATTTCATGATGCTCACATGATCTATGTCGGTTAAAGTTAAAGTTCCCAATGAATGAATGAGGCCAGCCTCAACTGATGCACATAATGAAATGAATGAATACCAGAGGTGTTAGGATAGTATAATCAAAAGGTGAGTTAGATTCAAGTAATGACATTAGGTCATTCTTGGTCATTGCACAACGAACCTAATGAAAGTCTTAAACTACATCCTAGGTATAACTGGTGGTTATACTGGACTATGAACGAAATGAAATGAAGTACGTATGAATGAATGAAGCAGACTCTGTGTTTGCTAATAAAGACTCCCTAATTGAGGTCCCATATGTTGAGCCCTCATTTCTGGGATGTCTTAATGTCAAGTCCATGATTCCAAGGTCTCATGGCATATGAATGAATGATATGAACGAAGTTATGTGCTACATGTAAAATGTACTGTATGTTGTATGATATGTGCTATGTGTAAGTGTTATGTGCTGTGAGTATATGTGATAAGTATGATGATGCATGTTACTTTCATGGCATGACTTTCCTAATCCATATTTGGAAAGCTCACTGACTTTCCTAATCCAAATTTGGAAAGTTCACTAACTTTCCTAATCTCAATTTAGCAAGTCCACTGACTTGACTTCCAAAAATCATGTTGTTAGGAAAGAGCTATTCTTTCTCATGCATGTCCTTGGAGTGTGCTTGCATATACCCATACTTAGTACAAGTGTATACTAACCCTATACAAACTCTACTATTTTAGGTGCAGGCACAGGTGGACGGTAGAGCTACAGGATCATCGCTGCAGTTATCCGGACGTCCAGCATTCATCCGGTTTTTGGTAGGTCCTCATGCTTTCGAGGATGTTACTGTTTATGTTCTAGCTTAGTTTAGGAGTTGAGCTAGTGGAGCATGTTCCACTAGCGTTTCTTTCTTAATTTATTCGGACTATGTATGGGTGCCATTTTGGCAATTATACAATTATGTTATTGAACTATTTCTTTCATTTGATTATCTCTTAATGACTAGATGGTTGATGTTGAACGAATTACGAATGTATTAGAAATGCTTAGTAAGTAATGTTTAGAAACAAAATGTTTCAAATTTTCCGCTAAAATTAACCAATGTAAAGTAAGAATAACGTAAGTAGGCTTGTCTGCGACCTTTGAGAGGTCAACGACGCCGGTCTCGTTTGGGGTCTAGATTCCAGTCGTGACAAATCTTTTCATCAAATGTTGGCTTAAGAAATGTGTTAAATGAGCTTAGTTTTGTAGTCTTTGAACTTTACTTTACTTATGTTGTTATTGATGTTTAGCTACTGCCCTAAGGGCTAAATTATGATGAATTGTTGAGAAAAATGATATAGGTGATGGAATCTTTGATTTAAGGGTAAGTTGGTTATGTTGATTAAGCTTTGGTTATAAAATACTCTTGAGTGGTATGGTCCACCTTCTTGGTGGCGGTGTTTACTTGACTTATATGAATATGAAGTTACTTATTAAATGTGAATGAGGCCATGAAGGCTTGTTATGTGAAGTAAGTTTGAAAATGATGTTATTCTTGTTAAATGTGTTTTATGAGACTATTATGTGAAGTAGGCTAGAGAGTATGCCTAAATGACTTATATGATTACGTAAAGTATGTTAAAGTGTGTGATGTGATGAAAGAAGGTCTAAGCATGTATAGAATGAACTGTGAATGAAATGATGCTTATGTTCAAGGTGTGCTCACATGTAAAGACACACACACTTAAGTGAATGTATGAAGCTAAGTTGAGTAAAAAGGGGAGTCTTGGGGTGGACACTCTTCGTGACTTGAGATGAAGTGTCTAGTAGCAACCTCACTATTCCTAATGAGCTTTACAAGATAGGTCGGAGGATGAATGCCCTTCGTGAGTTGAGATGTGTTATTCACTAGATATCCTTAACCTATAGTTTATAATGTTGATAATTCATGGTTAGTTATGCCTAGCACTGAGAGGATATGAAGAAGAGGTGGATTACACTTCGTGAGTTGAGATGTTGTATTCCAATGTACCTCTTGAGATGAGTACTCCTCGTTAGTAGAGAATGCGTTACTTAGTAGCAATCTCCTTATCCATTAACTATGTGCCCACATAGGTGTAGCTATTGGGAAAGCCATGTAAAAGCTAAGTAGTATGACCTTACTCTAGGCAATTAAGGATCCCTCATCCGATAGGGGTTAATATCGGGATTCCATGTATAGATCTCATGGTTTATGTCGGTTAAGATAACCCCACACAAAAAGAAAGTCTTATAAAATAATGAGATACCTATCTGAATTGGGTGAACTAAGTCTTCAAAAAGAACGTGCTACTTAGGGTAGGTGGTGGTATGGAACGCTATCTATCCATTGAACTAAGTATGACTTCCGAAAGGGAAGACTTGGTGCCAAACCTTCTAAAAGAGTGTACTACTTAGGGTAGGTGGTGGTATGGGATGTTATCTACTCATTGCACTAAGTAGGCATTCCGAAAGGGAAGTCTTTGGTGTTTTGTTGGGTGTTCTTTTAATGTGTTGTGATTGAATGGTGACTTGTTCTCCCGAGGTGAGTAAGCTGAACGGGGCAGTCTTGAGGATCGCTTGGGTGTGCATTGAAGAAGTGTTTAGACATTTTCTTCATGTCTTACCTTGGAGAGTCTTAGGATTATCCTTAGGTAGGGAAACTCCTACGGAAATGAGTTCACTTCCTCATTGGCAATACCTTGGGAGTTCACCATTGTTGGAGTCTTTAGTTCATTATAAAGCTTTTAAACTTATTGTAATGTTTTTCTATGGTTCACTGTGATGTTGATTATTTTATTGTAAAGTGCTAAAATCCATGGGAATCCACTAGGAGCGCTTAGTGGGAGTGGTAGTATGGGATGATACTCTCACATTGCACTTAGTGTGAACTAAGTGTCCTCATGGAGAAGAGTACTTATGTGAAGTCCGTATGCATGATTAGTTCACTGTAAAGGTCGGGTAACTTACTGTAAAGTGTATCTTTGGTTCAAAATGATGGAAATCCTTCTTTAAGTGTTAAATGATGTTTCTTATGTTGTTTTACTTCTAAATTCATTAATGTTATAATTATTTGGCATGAAAGCTTATTTTACTAAAATGTCACATTTTACATGATTTTGCATATGCCATACTTAGTACATTGTTTGTACTAACCCCATACTTTTCTATACCTTATAAGTATAGGTTGGAAGCTTTTGAAGGTTGAAGGTGAAGCTTGGGAAATCTACTCTCTCAAGATTTGGTATGTCCTCATATATTCGAGGACATAGTCTATGTTTCCTAGTTTTATTATTAAGACTTATTATGTATTTCTCTTTTAATGTAAAGGGCCGTGTTCCTAAGATTCTATGTCGTGTCTTTAAGTTGGCTTGTGACGATGAGATTTTTCTAGTATTTATGAAAGACTGCTTTTATTTAATTATTCATGAAAAGTTTTAAATTCTGCACTACTTTTCATGTCTTATGTAATAAATGATAGTTGAAGGGCTTGTATGAGACCCCAAAGGGTCAAGTACACCCGATCCCGGTCCGAGGTTATCCCTAGCTTCTAGGGGGTTCTTTTGGGTTGTGACAGACTTGGTATTAGAGCATAAGGTTTTGGAAAATAGTTTAAGGTCTAAAAGTCTCACAAGCCACGTCTAGTGGTATCTTTGTCATTGGTGTGAATCGCGACACATCAAAGGACAAGAGGCTATAGGATGATAGAGTTTCACTTTCTTCATTACTCTTGTATCATGCCATAGAACTTAACTCTATAAGGTCTCTATCTTCTCTCTTTTGTTTGGTGGTTTTCTAGGTGTGATTGCTTGGAAAGGGAGATGTTTCTAAGTTTGAGTGAGAGAAAAGGGTGAGTTTTGATGTTATGATGGTTTTGTGGCTAGAAGAGTAAATGTGAAGCTTAGTTTTGAGAATTGAGATGTAAATCCATTTATGGCTATGTGTATGAGATTGAAAGTGTTGTGATGAGAAACTTTAAGGTAATGTAGTTCTAAGCATGATAAGAGTTATAGTGATGGGATAAAGTGCCTTTGAGAACAAATGAGTTATCTTGAGAATATGTTCAATGGTGGTAAAAAGCTTTAAGGTGTAAATTTGAGGAGTGTTGAGAGGATGCGGAGATTTTGTGGAAGTTGAAGGCAACACTCTTGTGTGGTTAATGTTCTATAGTTGTTCTTGTGATGAGTTGAAGTTCTTGTGTAGGTTTACCCTAAGGGAGAAATGTGGTATGAATACAAGTAAGGGAGTTTAATTTCATGAGTTTGAGTTAAGGGGTGCCTAAGAGTTGAATGAGGTGGTGTTTAAGAAAGTTTGTCTAGGCTTGAATCCTAAGAGGAGAGTTTTGCTTTACTAGTAGAGTTGATGTTTAGTCTTGATGTGCATGAGTTGAGGGTAGTGTGAGTTCCTACCTTGTGAGAGGCCTATTGGTGCTTTGAAGTATGAGACCTTGAATATGGTTTTACCCTAAGTGGGGGAGAATGAGTTGAGTAGAATTGCATGTAGTGTACTTAGTCCAAGAGAATCCTCAAGGGTCACTAAGTGGGAGTGGTAGTATGGGATGCTACTCTCACATTGCACTTAGTGTAACTTACCAAGTCTCTTTGGATTAAGTTAGAATGGTATTGTCTCTCATATTGTCATGCCATCTTGTTAAAGTTGCTTAAAGGGTGCATTATAGAAATTTTAAGCATGTGACACAGTGAAGCTTTGTGTTCACTGTAAAGAAGTTCAAATTTTGAGAAAATTGCATTTTTCATGAGCAATGGTTTCAATGTGTTCAGAAATGACGTTTATGAGCATGTTTAATGTTGGAGAAGGTAGTTCCTCCATAAGTAAAGAAATGAAAGTGAGATTGAATTTGTGAAGTTTTGTAAAGTTGTGTATGTACAGTGATGCTCACTGTAAAGTTCTCATTTTTGAAGAAAATTGTTTTGTCTTGAATTGAAGTTGAAATGTGTGCAAAAGTGTTGTATATGAGCATACCTAATGTTGGAGAAGGTATTTCCTCCATAAGAGAAGGTTAGGAATGAATTTTGACTTTGTGAAGTTTGGCAAAGTTGCCTATGTTGCTAAGTGTTTGAAAGTGTGAAATGATGCTCCTTGTTAGTGATGCTTTGGTTTTTGAAGTTTTGACCATGATTGTAATGTGTTATGTGAGTTTAAGTGAGTCCTTGTTGTTCTTGATGTTTTAGTGTCATTCGAGGACGAATGTTATCCCAAGTGGGGGAGAATGTAAGCCCTACTACGAACTAAGGTGAACTAGAGCTTCGTGGTTGTTGTTTGAGTTATATTTAAGTTAAAATAAGTTACTTTAGTGTTCTTAGGCAGTGTGTGAAGTTTGGAGGTCAAACGACCAAGAACGTCCATGACGTTCGGAAGGTGTGCCCTAGAAAGTACTTATGTGCCTTGAAGTCTTTGAGTGATTTTTACGTGTTCCTTTTGCTTGAAACTTGTATCAGATGTTCCTAAGACCTAGAATACCATGTTTAGGGGTTTAACATTCGGGCACTACCCCACATAGGACCCACAATAAGGCCCTAGAGAAGGGCCCAAGACTTGGAACAAAACTGCCAAATCAGTGTCCAATCAACGAGCCAGTCGACCAGGAGACGGCCCGTCGACCTGGAACGTCGTTTGGAGAAGATTTCCCTTCAGCTTTAGGAGTTGCAGTCCCAACCAACGAGACCCCGCCGACGGTCCGTCCTTTGACAAATGGTCCGTCGGTTGGTCCGTCGATGGTGACTGTCCCAAAAGCGGCCTTTTCCTGTTAAGTCTTGGGGTGTTTGGGAAATTCACCCCAAGTATTTTATGACCCTAGGACGTTTATTTTAGGGTTTATTAGGTATATTAAAGTGTTCTAAACCCTAAGACCTAATTTTAGACTTCACTTTCCCAAACCCAAAACCCCTCTCCCTTAGAAGACTATCTCAAGTCACCATGAAAACTAGAAGTCAAGAAGGATCTAGGAGGGCTGTTGGTGGGCTTTTCTTCATCAAAAATCGTTGGGGTTTCTTCCATGTGAGGATGGTATCCATCCTTGAACCCTCTTCCATTCAAGGAGTCCCTTCTAATGAATTTTCAAAAAGGGGTTTTCAACCCTAGTTTCTTCTATCTTCAAATCTAAATATGGGTCTTGCATTAAAACGTTTCTAATGATTCAAAAATGATGTTTCTAATGTTCGTTGATGATTTTAATGCTAAAACCTCAATGAAATCATGTTAAAGGTTTTCATCAAATGTTGGCTTAAGAAATGGGTTAAATGAGCTTAGTTTTGTAGTCTTTGAACTTTACTTTACTTATGTTGTTATTGATGTTTAGCTACTGCCCTAAGGTCTAATTTATGATGAATTGTTGAGAAAAATGATATAGGTGATGGATGCTTTGATTGAAGGGTAAGTTGGTTATGTTGATTAAGCTTTGGTTATGAAATGCTCTTGAGTTGTATGGTCCACCTTGTTGGTGGCTGTGTTTACTTGACTTATATGAATGTGAGGTTACTTATTAAATGTGAATGAGACCATGAAGGCTTGTTATGTGAAATAAGTATGAAAATGATGTTATTCTTGTTAAATGTGTTTTATGAGACTGTTATGTGAAGTAGGCTAGAGAGTATGCCTAAATGACTTATATGATTACGTAAAGTATGTTAAAGTGTATGATGTGATGAAAGAAGGTCTAAGCATGTATATAATGAAATGATACTTATATGCAAGGTGTGCTCACATGTACACACAAACACTTAAGTGAATGTATGAAGCTAAGTTTAGTAAAAAGGGGAGTCTTGGGGTGGATAATCTTCGTGAGTTGAGATGAAGTGTCTAGTAGCAACCTCACTATTCCTAATGAGCTTTACAAGATAGGTCGGAGGATGAATTCCCTTCGTGAGTTAAGATGTGGTATTCACTAGCTATACTTAACCTATAGTTTATAATGTTGAGAATCTATGGGGAGTTACGCCTAGCACTGAGAGGATATGAAGAAGAGGTGGATTACACTTCGTGAGTTGAGATGTTGTATTCCAATGTACCTCTTGAGATGAGTACTCCTCGTTAGT
>JABWTJ010001372.1:0-21512 GCA_016801875.1 Solanum sitiens
AATAGAGTTAGCCAACTTTATTGGAATCAGATAGCCAATTTATTCAAGATATGATTTCATAGATGTCTTTGAGCCAATTCTTAGTTTATGGCTTTTAGTGTCACGTTTTAAGAACATATTGGACAGCATCATATTAACATTTGATGGCTTAGCATCTTCATAACATCATAACAACAGCAAGTCAACATTCAACCAAAGGCACATAATTCAATTAACACATTACGGACTTATCTTAGTATATTATCGATCCTTAATTATCATGATAAGATTAACTTTACGGAATTACAAGTTAATAAGTCCATTCAATACTCATCATTCAAGAACAATACATGTTAAGAACAGACAGCACCACATACCAACAACATGATCTCTAACCTATTCAACATTGAAATCAAAAAGGATACTAGGGAAGGGAAGTTCGACGAGAACGACGGGAACAACCCTAGTTTTCAAGATCTTGTGAATCATTCGAAGGAAAATACTCTTGGAGAAAGAATTCCAGGAGAGAAACCCATACCTTATGTAGAACGTAATCTACGAATACCACCTTGAACGAAACCTTGAAGAAACCTTGAAATCGCCCTAAATCGATAAATTTTCTGTTTTTCGTTCGTTCGTTGCTTGCTGTTTTTGTGTCGCCTTTTCTATGAGTTTGAACGTGATTTTTATGTTTAAGAACTGATCTTTAATTATAAAACTTAGGTTTAATAAGTTAATTTAATAAACTAATTAATCAATTACCAAAACACCCCTCCTAAGTTGACTAAATATAGGAGAACATAACACCTAGTCAAATCTGGAAATTGGTATTGACTATGGTTTTGGTCAACATTTTGACTTTATATTAATTAATTAAATCATTAATTTAATTATTTTAGGTACCTAGGGTAAGTACTAAAGTACTCCTAAGTCATTGGAACCAAAATTAATCCTTTTTGACCATCCTAGGTTAAGTACTAGGATGTTTCTTGAGTTATACTAGGTTAGTGTAAGAATTTCATTTTGATCATTTAAACTAATTAATTAAATTGATAATTTAATTAATTAGGTTACCTAAGGTAATTACTAAAGAACCCTTAAGTCGTTAGGACCATAACCAATCCTTTGAACCATCCTAGGTTAGGTACTAGGTTGTCTTTTTCTTGTTTTAACCAAAATCTGGAAATTGCTTTGTGATTTCGTTTTTTCCCCTTTAAATTAATTAATTAAGTTGCTAAATTAATTATTTAAGTAGCCTAGGGTAATTAATAAAGTACCCTTAAGTCGTTAGGATCTTAACTAACTCTTTGGACCATCCTAGGTTAGGTACTAGGTTGTCCCTTTCTTGTCTTAACCGAAATCTGAAAATTTCCTTTTTAGTTTCGGTTTTAGCCCTTTTAAATTAATTAATTAATTTGCCAAATTAATTAATTAGGTAACCTAGGGGAATTACTAAAGTACCCCTAAGTTGTTAGGACCATAACTAACCTTTTGGACCATCCTAGGTTAGGTACTAGGTTGTCTCTTTAACTAGTACTAGGTTAGTGTCAACCCGATTTTGGTCCTAGGTTGTCGGGTGCACTAATTAGTTTATTTCGTTTGGTCCTAGGTTAGTTAGCTATTTATGGCAGTAGGTTAGAGTTTAGAATTAGTTAGGAAGTTAGTCCCCACATGGAGGGGTCCCTTGTGCACGTTTTTCCCCCCTAACTACCCTAACCGAATTCGGTTAGGGTGGTCCCCTCCTTGGCCACTTCTTCACATGTCTTGCACATGGGTTGGTTGTACTTTTCTAACTAACTATTATTTATGGTTCATTTGGGAATGTTTACTTATTGTCCCAAGGACCCTCACCATGTCCTTGGGCACTGCTTAATTTACATGATCATTTTAAATGGTCATGTGCTATGGTGCTAGGCTTGACACTTGGATGCCTAGTACTTCATATGTTTTGTTGAGATGTCATTTAATTTAGCTTAGGGTCTTCATTGCAGGTACATTTATTGAACATCAATCTTGGATTGGGGTATGACAACCCAAAAAGTATATTTCTTATTCGTATATAGAAAATTGGCTAATATCCCTTAGCCAATTTTTCTATACTATGCCTAATATTTCTCAATATTGGGCATTGGGGTGCCTATGTACCCCTAATAGGCTATCCTAGGGCATACTGGGCTCTTCATTAGACATATGATTTTCCGGAACGTTACAATTTACCTTACCCAAGAGACACGAAATCTGTCCGGATTAGCACAATACCATAAAAATCAGCTTAGTATCAATTAATCAATTTCAAGTAAGGATATAATAATAATATTAAAGGAAGAAGACACAAGTCAAGAAGTATTTACACATTCTTAATATAATATATTCACAACAAGAAATGAGAAATATGTCGAGGATCAATCTAATCTGAAGTAGCAATCCAAATTATCCCACAAAATTATTACCACTACTACAAGTAAAATTGCATCAATTAAAGGGATTAAATGACATTATTGGAGGTAATAAACAATAGGTACATCTCATCAAGATAATCATTAATTTCATAATCAAACTTATCAACTTTAACCAAGAATCGACAATTGATGTATTGTTATAAATATAAGAGAAAACATCCACACAATATTCTTGTGAAGCATACAATGAGCTAAGCGATAAAGACAAGCAAGCACACGAAGGACACTATATTTCAACTTTCTATCACATATAAACAGTTTGTAAAATCTCAAAGTCACAACTAGTAGTTCAATTTTAGGACTAAGAGAATTTCTACACCAAGCATGCATCGAACTTTCATCACATTGCATATAAGAAAAAGAATAGAATATCTATGAGTAGATAATGATTTTAAAAGAAATGTACCCGTATGGATCGATTAAATATTCATCTTTTGACCAGTTTGAAACATTCAAAAGCTTCGCATGAGTTCGCCTTGTTCAATGGTTCGGAGCTATTGTCCGGAAATGAGAGAGGGGAGAGGAGGCAGGCGACTGGGCGCCGCTGCTGGCGTCATTTGGTTGCTGGCTTTGCCTGAGCACGCAGTCCGGAGGTTGTCTGGTCACTGCTGTTCTTCCATGGCTGGCTGCTGATTTTGTGGGGGAGATGGCTGCTGCTTTGTTTACGTTTCGCCGGCTAGTTGCGTTGTTTCCGCCGGCTGGAGCTTCTGGCACTGCTGCCATCACTGGAGTCGCTTGGTTGCTGCTGTTTCGTTGCTTGTATGTCCGGTTGCTTTCGTTTGCCACACCAGAGAAAGGAGAGGAGAGAAACAGTGGCAGCCAGCGGCTGCTGGACTCGCCGGAGCTGCTGTTTTCCTCGCCTTGCTGCTGTCCATTGCCGGAAAGAGAGACAAGGGAGGAGAGAGGAAAAGAGGCAAGGGGGAGAGAGAGAGTCATCGGTGGAGAGAAAAGGTGGTACAGACGGCGTCTAGAGAGGGAGGCGAGGAAGAGTAGAAAAATGGAATAGTCAGGGTTTAGGTCTTTTGATATCAAAAGGAAAGAAAGGATGGGTGAATCTGAACCGTTAATTATTAAAGAGATGAGGGGCTGAGATTCAATATCAAAAGATGGATGCTCCAGATTATAAGATGAAATCTCAAAATCACATTGGATTGGATTTGAGTGGCCAAAATTGCAATAGAAATTTGCTAGAATTGGAACGGAAGAGTGGATATAATTGAAATACACTTGGAATTGAATAGACTATAATTGAAAGAAATTAGAATAGAATAATAAGATTTAAATGATTTTGGAGAAAATTGAAGAGATTATATCCAATTAAAATACTATATACATTATAATTTTTTTTTATATAATTAAACTCACTTAAATTTTTAAACATTCTAGTAAAATAATTATTTCAAAATTTATTAATAATTCTAAAATATTTTAATAATAATTTTTTATAAAGTATGCATACTAAATATATATTTTTGGACAAAATCGACTAACATTTAAAACTCAAAATATATTTTATAAAATATGTATTTAATCGAATAACATTTTTTGAAATAGTTAAAGGTCAAAATTTGGTGTTAACAATCAAAATAAATAAAAAATTTGAATCGAAAATATTAATGAACCCCCCCACCCCCCAAAGTTACATTCTAATTAATCTTTTTAAAAAAATTGGAAAGAACAAAAAAGAAAATCAAATTTCTAGAATGTGAAATTACAACAACTTATTTATCAAAATCACCATTTTCTTTTTAGAAAAAGGAAACCCAAAAATTACAAAAAGCACCTTCATCAGTAGTCTCACAAAGTAAGTTTGAAGATACCGACAGCAGACGACAAATATTCACAAATTGTTTCGATAACTCCTCCGTGATGATCAATAAAATAAACATAGAAAAAACGTAACAAAGAAAATCTAAACTCCAAGATCATGAAATCACAACAACAAATAATTTATCATAATCCTTAAAATAAAAAAAAAATAAACCCCCAAAAATGAAGTTAATTAAAATGATTTAATTTTTTTAACATCCATGAGAACATTCTTCAATAATTGTGACATATTTGCATAGTTTTTTGTAAATTCTACGTATAAAAATACTCTTCATCCTAGCTTGCCGTTTATCAAAATCAGTCATATTTCTTTTATACATTGCAAAAAAAATTAATAAAAAGGAAACCAAACCAAATATTGCTTTCCTTAATTGTAAATATATACATTCCATTATTTACATGCAAACCATATAATATTTAAAAAAATCATATCAATAGCAAGAAAAACACAACAAAAAGTACCTCGGTTTCTTGATTCTTTATTTAGTGTGTATAAAGGAACAAAAAAAGAAACTAACAAAAAATTAAAGAAGTTTGATTTTTTGGACTGTTATAATTTGAATAGGTAATGTGTGAAGAGTTCTTTTGAATTAGAAAAATAAAGATAATATTTGGACTAATTTGGATGATAATAATAGTTAATCTCAACAATTTCTTCCATGACTTATAAAACACAGATGATCTGGGCTTTTCCTTTTTCTTGTTTGTTTTACCTTATTCGAAGTGTGTTTTGATCAACCTGCCTACGACTTGATTATTTTATTTACGATATGCAACTTCCTTTCAACACCTGTATCAGGTAATCTTAGATTGAGGCAAATCTATAATTTCCAGCTTATGAATTTCTATTGTGACTCACACTACAAAATAAGACATAATTATCAACAAAAATATTTGTTGGTATCGGTTGGTAAATCGAGTTACTTAACGGTTACTAACGAAAATCATAGTTTTGCTAAAAGGTTTGTCGGTAAATTTTGCCAACAATTTATAATCGTTGGTAAACATACTTACCAAAAATTTGTTGGTAACCACCAGAAGATTTTGTTGGTAATTTATGAAAATTGGATCTTACATTTTCGTTGGCAAATTTACCAACAAAAACATGGTTGGTATCCGGTTATTATCTTCACTAACGGATAGCAAATAGGTTAGTAAATTTGGTTGTTTATATTTTAAATTTTGTAAGTAATCAGTTTGAAATTTCAATGACAAAAAATCTACTTTAGTAATCCGTTAGAAATTTTAGTAACGTAGAGAAAATGTGTTGGTAAATAAATACTGATTTTTCAAAAATTGTTGATAATAGATTAGAAATTCATAAGTTTTACTTATGGAATAAAAGTTCATTAGTAAAAACAAATTGAGGTACTTGATTCTTTTATAAGTATATGCCAATACAGTAAACTTATAGAGATTTTTACAGTAGTAGATATGTTAACTGTTACTTTAAGAATATAAAAGAAATGTTAAGTAACTTGGGAACCCCTCGTCTTATTATAAAATGCGGACATTTACTAGAAGAAGACAAATCAAATATTTCAAAAATACATATAAAGCAATATACAAGAAAAGGTTTCCAGAATACAAAAGAAAACAGTGGCTTCAATAACATCAAATAAGTAATCTCCACCCACAAGAAAAAGAAAGAGCTCATCATCATCCACAAAAAAATAGTTGATGTCTGAATTATCAGAATGGTATTGTGTCAACTTTAATTACACCAGATATCCCTAAGCGTCTTCTCCTAGCATAAAAGAGTAAAAATAAATGAAAAAAAGAAACTAAATCACATGCACAATACCATGCAGATTTTTGGACACTGTACAATACACAACTTACCTCATAGAAGATTTGCACCGATCTAATTGATATCTCCCTGCAGTAGAGATTAAATCACCTAATAAAATGGAAACTTTGAGAACCAAAGTGGAGATGATGGAAAGACTCGACATACCTATTGAACTATGTGATGTACAAGAGGGTAGGGGGGGGTGAATTAAATTATTTTTTAGTCGGCTATCTGTAATGGTCAGTCGACTCACGTGCAAGTTAGTAGAATGAAGAAACCTTAAAAATATCTTGCAGAAAATACATAACACAGGATGTTTATACTTGTTCGGGTCACTGTTGTGGTGCCTAGTCCAGTCCCCATAGGTTTGAAGGGTTTCATTTAGAGCGTTTGAAGTTAGCCCCTCGAAGTACAAAGTTTCCTTAACTTGGTCATGTCTGAAATGAAAATCAGAATTCTATCTTGACACTTCCTCTACTGGTAAACCTACGCTCAAAATTGTTCTCACTTTTATTTTCAACTGTGTTCACTCACGTGATTACAAAGATTGATGAAAGATAAAACACTATCGTAATATAAGCTCAAGATAAGTTGCTTACTTTTCATCTAAGACGGAGAGAGGTTTAAATAGACGTGAGAGGTGATGCTCTATTTGAACACCCAGGGAGTTGTAAATAAAGGATCCTGGAACGATCCCTTGATTTTTTTGAATTGATATGTTGAATCAGGTCCATATCTGATGTGTACATGACTAAATGAATTCCTTCATTTGTTGGATGATTTCCTGAGATATTGTCTGATCTTCCTTGAATTTGACTGATTTGTTAATCTTTTCCATAAGTCGTGGTTGATTGATATGCTAATATATCTTTTTCTTCTTTAGACGTTTTTTTGCGTGATTGATGATCTCTTTCCTTTTATGGTTGTTTAGTAAATCCAGACTGTATTTGTTTGGTTTGATCCTTGGCTTTGTGTTTTTTTTTGTAATGTTGTCATGACTTCATGCTGATCGTATTATTGTTTGTTAATTCCTGCGATTTTGTCATTAATCAGAATATAACAAGTTAACAATCTCCCCCTTTTTGATATTGACAACTATAATTAATGAAAGTGTAAGACGGCTTCCCTGTTTGATTGTTCATGGTTGAATTGTTACTTGAGTGCTCCCCCTGTCTTAGTGCTTCCCCTTTTTGTATGCCTATGTATAGATTCTCCCCGTTTTACGTAATCAAAAAGGACAAAACAACAACAAGCGAGATAGAGAAAGAAGGAAAACTAAACAGACAAAGAGCATGGGGTCAGAAGCCCCAAATAAACAATCCAAAAGATAAGGAGAAAGATCTCCACAAAACTAAGTGTCTTAAACAAAAGCAAATGAGGTCATAATATTAATGTTTCACGAGAAAATACGTCAGAGTGTTGACCACGTTCGTCCAGAAAGTGGAAAGAGATTTCTCAACCGTCATAGAGAAAGATTAATATGAAGTGTTCATAGTGACAACCAGTTGATTGTTTGTAGAGTCATATCCAATTTTGATGGAGTTGACTTCTTTCAGAATAATGTTAACAGAATGAGATGCATCCTTCTTAAGTCATCTCATCTCAAGCCGAAGCTTTCCAATATCGATATTGGAGCCCTTGTGGAGTTGCAGCAATTTTCCAAGGGCATCTTGTAAAACCTACATATGGAATTCAAGACCATTGAGTCGTACCTTAATGTGTTCAGCCTCCTTGAGGAGCAATGCTGCAGAGTCAACACAGATTCTAGTAGCCCGGGGTGTATCAACCTTAATTGGACAGACTCCTTCTAATACCATTTCTCGTTAATAAACACATAATCCATGCTCGAAAAAGTTCGAGTATCATATGTAGCATCAATAAATGTAGTCCTGTAGTTAGAGAGATCCACAAGAGAATCGACAATAATTCTAGAGATAAGTAGTCCATAGGGTAAGCTTGCACTGGAGTTCGTATCTTCAAAACATTCAACCATGTATTCGCGGACCTACAGAGCCCAATTTATATTGATCTTCTTCAGCAGACAGTAAACAACAAACACTACAAGAAAAACAGTCTCTGATAAAGGGAATTCTAGTCCCTGAAAGTTAAAATCTGGTCTTAAATTCGCAACTAAGACCAGAAAAACATGGTAGTCACTCGTCCTAGAAAGTACAGTCGCTATTGGTAAGTAAACTCGTCCCTAAATGGTTTTGCGATGGGACAAATCTCTTGTCGTGAGATCATTTTAGGGACCAAATACCTAGTCTCAATTAGACCTCTTATATCATTGGTATTCATGCCGTTAATACTCTTTTGTGACTGAACGCAATGTGGTCCTAATAAAGTTTTAGAGACGTGTGTGACCTTGTCCTAAAATAGCATTAGAGACTATGATAAATTTGTTCCTAGAACATCTAAAATGACCTTAAAAAACTGGTCATAGAGTAGTTTTAAAGATGACAAACAATTTGGTCCTAAAATAGCTTTAAAGACGAGCAGCAACTTTGGTCCTAGTTTGACCATTAGAGACGACCAATAATTGTGGTCTCTAACCGACCACCTTTGATCAGAGAGCCATTAATATTACAGGAAACTATATTCATCAACAAATACAAAAATAATTAGTAAACTATATGGATAAAAAAGGATCATATAGTGAAAGGGCGTAGGAAGATAGAGATAATAGTGCGATTAATTACAATAAATTTGTTAACCACCCATGATGTTAGTTTCGATATATTCATTGAACAAAAATACTTGGATAACATCCAAAGTTTTGCAAAACATTAATAACAAATTACTAATAAAGAGTTAGTGCATCTTCTAAACTTGCATGTTCACTGAAGTATGAACAAAAGTCTGGCAAAAAATAGTCTTTGTCAAGTGATATACGAAAACATCAACAGAAGCTGCAAGAAATAAGAAAAATCTATTAGAAAACATTGAGATACATTAGCAAGGAATCCAAAATCTATTTTGAAAAAACACAAAATAACATTAGGTAGATAATATAAACAAATGGAATGAATTAGCATAATAGACGAGCTAGATTAACAATATCTCGGCAGAAACAATTTAAATAGGGTAGCTGGCATCGATATTGTTGCTGCATAGTAGAAAATTTCAAAAAAAAATTTATGTTGTTAAGAAGTTGTGTGGAAAATAAAAAAACAGAGCCATCATAAAAGATATGTACAATTGTTGTTAATTCATCTGGATGTTACGCCTTCTTATTTTTATTTGAAGGCAATGCATCAGTCTCTCGACTCATGTCGTCTTATCTCGTCACCTCACCTCAACTCGTCTCCTCATCTAACTGACTTTGTTTAAATAAATTAAGAGTTCAAATGTAACTCCAACTACTATCTAAACAATCACTAACTTTGCATACAACTATAGACAAGTAGGTGGTGCAAACAGAGGTGGGTACAGCCGTAGTCGGGATTCAAACTAAACACGAATTGCTTTAATAACTAGTCTACAAAATGCGGAGCAGGAGGAGCCATGTGTGAAAACAACGTCTCTTGGATATCAGGACTTTCAGCAAGAACAAATTTTGTCAACGCTTTACATTCAGAACTACTAGCTCTAGTAATAGGACTGAAAATGACAGCTCTACGAAATATCTCCAATCTACAAATTAAAACTGAATCAGCAGAAATAGTGCACCTGATTCACAAAGGTCATTATTCATACACTAATATAATATTTGAATGCAGGCAACTGCTCTATAGGCCTGGGAACCCATGGATCAGCCATAGTCGCAGGGAGCAAATCAAGGTGGACTATAGTATTTTTGTTGCGTCAGTTTCAAATGGACTGAAATTAGCATACCAGCTGACTTTCAGGGTCACAAAGTTTACACTACTCTATCTTGCAATTCCATATTAAAATAATTAAAGAACCTTGTTGTACATGATACTAAGAGTAGAATTTTTTTTTTTGACATTGTAGGCTGATTGTTGAAATGGTACATCATATCCTAGCATGTAGGGGTGGAGACTAAATCCCAATAGATGAGGCAATAATATTCTCTTCCAACTAAATTCAATCTAACATACTAAGAGAATAAAACTGAATTATAAGGGAATAAATCTTAAATATGAACCATTAGAACTGATTAAGGCAATGGATCAGTCTCTCGCATTACCTCGTCTTGTCTCGTCACCTATCCTCAACTCATCTCTACCTCTAACCAACTTTATTTTTAAAGAAATTAATAGTTCAAATTTAACTTTAACTATTCTCTAAGAAGTACTAACATAAAAGACGAGATGGAGTAACAACATGTGGCATAAAATGTTAAAATAGAGCAACAATGTTACAGGAAACAAGTTTGTTATTCCATATTTCTGGAAGCTGGCAGCAATGTTACATGAATATTTTTCACATTGAAAGACCCATATATTCATATATGATCACACATTGATTATGGTGTTAAATTGAAACAAAATAAATTAAAAAGTTGGGTATATTGTTACTAACTTGGTTAGCTGAAAATGCAGTGGTCATTCAATTGAAAAGGACGATGCTGGAGCTGCTACATGTGGTTGATGAGCCATGAATAGTTCTCTCATTTTCATTACTTCTTTCATCGCATCTTCTAAGGTAGATAAACGATTGTTCAAGGATTTGTTTTCCTCATTCAAGGATTTGTTCTCTTCATTCAAAGATTTGATATCTTCTCGAGTTGAACGTAGCGCAAATAGCAATTCAGCTTTGGAAGAAGTTCCGCCTTTCAAGTCTTTTGCCTTTCATCCACCCCCAAAACCAAGTATGTGGCTACGAGTTTGAGGTCCAAAACATTTTTCAACAATCTCTATGGAGGTAAGGATGGATCTGCTTGAATTATTTTTTCGAGTTGAGCCTACAAAACATATCTAAGAACATTTTCTATTATAACATATAACAACTTTAAGTAATTAAAATATTTAATTTACAAAACTCACATGTTTTTCAATTGCTTCAGGTTCAACAAGCTTGTTATCTTTCTTACAAGTCTGAAAGAAAATAGTTGCCAAATCTGGTGGATTTCCATCTTTTCCGCCCTTTACATCAAAGTCAAACATGTCGAACAACACACCTCATAAATATTTCATTTAGAAAAATAATATTATGATAATACCTTTTGATAAATAATCTTACTACCAATATGATGAAGCATCTTCAACTTTGCTCGATTAGCTGCATTTCTAGTGCTTCTTGCCTGTATTTGTTCACAGTAAGCTTTTAATGCAAGTTCTTAAAAAACTGAGATCATAGACAGAAATTATTTATTTTCAAATTTGAGTCATCAATATGAGCTAGTCATAGCAACATCTATCCACAGCACAACAACAACTCGATATGAAGAATAGACACACCTGTAATCTTTTCTCGAGCAAAGCTTTAATGGATTATGTTTCTACCAGATCGAGCACCAACAACGCAAGCAAGTAGAAGACAACTTTATCAATATGTCGTTGAGGTTAGGGGAGACAACTATTGCACAAAGAAGAATACACATCTATCCACAGAACAATAACAACTCGATTAGAAGAATAAACACACCTGAAATTTTGTCTCGAGCAAAGCTTTAATGGATTCTATTTCTACCAGATCGAGCAGCAACAACGCGAGGAAGAAGAAGAAACGTTTATCAATATGTCATTGAGATTAGGGGAGACAACAACAGCATCACAAAGAAGAATACACATCTATCCATTAAAGGGGCAGAGCATCGTTAAGATTAGCTAGGGCAGCTAGGTTTCTTTCTGCATCAGTTGTAGTGGTAAGCTGAAAAGATTAGGGCAATTTTTAGGACAAGCTTCTACTTTGAGAATAATTTTTTTTCATTTTAATTTTAGAATAAATTTTTTTGCGCCTCAAATATTGATAAAGAAAATTTTTCATATTGGTGGAAAACTTTCCCGCTCAAGCCTCAAAATATGTATCCAATTACATTTAGGGACTAGTAAGTAACTATTTTAGGGACCGAGTTTAATCTCTTCACAACAACATATATCAATAAGGAACGAAATATAATCTCGTCCCAATAGGTATACATTTAGAGACAAGAATATAGACTCGTCCTTAAATATTGGTCTTAATAAAGACTTTTTCTTGTAGTGAAATATAACTCTGTTGGAGATTTTGCTAAAAGAGCCCTTTCGTGGAACCAGAGTTGTAACCACAATACGGGAGAGATTCGATTCTCAAAACCAAGTTATACGGGACCAAAGTTAGAGATGTCAGCCCCAGTTTCAGCCAGAAAAACTTTAGATGTTCCAACGAGGTTTCAAACTGATCAGGCTGTACATTTCCACGCATGAACGATGTATCACTGGTATATTCAGAGCCAAAAACTTCCTTAAACAGAGAATCATTAATAATGATATGGTGACATTTACTAGTACAAGACAAATCAAATATTTCAAAATAACATATAAAACAATATACAAAAAATGGTTTCCAGAATACAACAGAAAAAAATGGCTTCAATTATATCAAATAACTAATGTCCACCCATAAGAAAAAGAAAGAGTTTACCCCGATGTTATTGGTATCTCCCTACAGTAGAGATTAAATCACTTAATAAAATGGCCACTTTGATAACCGAAGAGGAGATGATGGAAAGACTCGATATTCGTAGAAAACTTCACAATTCCCTTTTCAAAGTCAACTTCACTTTTCTCCCTTTTTATAGGCATGCTTGAATGTTTCTTTAGATCCCATAAATCAACAAAGACTTCATTTCTTTTACTTGATACATGTTGAACTTTAATCGTCCTTATCTTAAATGTTTTTTCTACTTTTCTTAGTATGCATTGAATGATAAGCGAAAAATCACAGGTATACTATCTAATACAGGCTATTAGACATATATTTAATGTTTTAGAAGCCTTTTGTTTTTAAAAAAAATTTCTTTCTAATAATAAAATTTTAAACGAAGGTGATCAGATCAGTACTAATATAATACGACTTATCAGTTACATGCTAATACATTGTGTTTTTTTTTCATTTTACAGTTTATCTATGCTATATTATATTCTCCAAACATGTGTGACATTACTTCAACCATTCAATTTTCAATGATTAGTACACCTCAACAAATCGATAACTATTTCTAGCTATCTAATGTTTTCACTTCGAGTTTCCTATAATAACCTTAGAAGTGGAAAGTAGAAAGAGGAGAGATATTCTTTGCATCTGTTAAGAAGGGTTCACTTTATTTAAATCAAGGGTCTATCGGAAAAAACCTTTACCTTATAGGGATAATGTGTACATACATACTGTCATTTTCAGACGCCAATTGTAATATTGCACTTTGTAAAGACCTGATTTTCATCGTTAGGGAAAAACCAATGAGAAAAGAATTGGGGCCAGAAAACTTTTCTCAACCTAGTCTAGATTTGGATAAATTCGGAGTCATTAAGGTGTAGGAAAATATGGTAGAAATAGGTTGATTAATTTATAATTTTGATTACATGAGTAGTTAGATAAGACGTTAAGAAACGTGTATGACTTTACAAAATTGAATTCGGGCGAGTAGAACTCCCAAAATCGATCTTAGCGTAAACAGTATTTTCTCAGTGTCATTGGTTAGAGGTCTGTTATGGAATGGTGATCTTGTAATTAATTAAATGGCTCACTGTTTCGTGCAAGCAACTCTGATGCCAAATTTGGTGTCTCTGACGGGGCTGCTATATCGGAGTGGGTGTCGTTGTGGCAAGTCAGACGCAACTTAAAGTCATAAATAAACCCTAAAACATCTTTACTCTGCACTTTTTGACTTTGAGAACTAAGGAATGACCCCGTACGACTTCTTGACAGTTTTTACAATACTTGAGGCTAAAGCTAATCTTTTCACTTCCGAATCCATTTTTTGATTCGTGGAATCTATTTTCTTGTCCTATGAAAAATGGGGGAGGGTTTTGAATTGGAAACTATGGTGGGAAAAGACCTTGTTTTGATACATGAGATCAACAGTTAACCTAGGGTTGAAATTATTGATTATAATCCAGGTAATCAGATATTTTTTGTTTATCCTTGCGTATATTAATTATTTGTATACCTAGAACAAGCGGAAAGAATACGAAAAGGGAAGATTCAAGCTCCTTAGCGGATTCAAACTTGGATTCGAGGTAGGTGATGGTTGTGATTCTATGATTGTGTAATGTATGTAGTTCATGCTTCATTATGATACTTATATGTATATGAATTTTGCATTATTGATCACACTTTTTGTAAATGATATAGCTGAATGAATTTATGCATGAATCACTTCTTGATTGGGTAACTTGAGAGTGTACTTGCATTTGTGATTGTGGTGTGTTAAAGGATTGGATTGCCACGTTCCAACATAACTAACTAGGATCGGATTGCCATGTTTCGACATAAAGGTGGGATTAGATTGCCACGTTCCAGCCTAACTAACTGGAATCAGATTACCACGTTCCAACATAACTATGGCATTGGGTACCACGTTCCGGTATGCTAATTGTTTTGGTTTGGGTTTGATGAGTCCTCAAATTGTACTCATCTAGGGCCTTATTTAATGAAAATAGTGTCCTCAATTGTGTATGTTATCTCAATATATGATAAAAACTTCGAAGTTTGAGGTATTTGGGGATTTGGTAGGATCATGAACACTTAGGCACAAAACGGACGAAAAGAGTTATTCCACCAAACGATACTTCATCCATGGATATTAAGGCAAGCCACAAACGGCGATGAACTAGGGAAAGGGCGAGTCGCCGAATCGCTCGGCGATTCACGACTGAAGATGACGAATGGATCCACCAGCACTAAATCTGAATTCTATAAACACTGAACTATTTTATTGTTAGAAGAAAATCTTAGAGAGTAAGAAATATAAACTTAATATTTTATTTTAGAAACTTTATTCTTAAGTTTTCTCTCAAGTTTGGAGAGGGTTTTTAGGAAGCTTGAAGAAAGAAGTTCTCCTTCCAAACGTGGAAGTGGTTCTTCTTCATTTACCTTACTTTGATATTTTTAAGGTTTGATCTATTACACCCACTTGATAACTTTATCATTTTAAGTATATTGATTATTGCTTTATGTGTGGCTAAAAACCCCCATTCTTGGGGTGTGATTTAGCAAATATGTGTTGATATTACTGTTGGGTCTTGCTTGCTCATAGGATTATATGCATTTTAATTATGATTTCACCTACATATTGTGGTTTAATTTAATGGGTTTGTAGTTGCAAATACAAAACCACCAATTTATTTTTGCCTATCACAAGCGGGAGGTCGCGAAACCAGATCAGTAGACTGATGGCCTGGGGAGTGGTCGACATGAGGTTCATCCTGAGAGGCTGATCCCTAGTCCCATATCCAAGCAGCCCCTATCGAATGATAGAGGTGTGGTTAGGCGTAGGCTAGTTAGTTTAGACGAGTGGTATCCCAGAGGAACCCATTTGATATGGGGTATGTTGCCCGAGAGGGAACTTACCTTAACCTAAAGCTTAGCCTAGTTACCATTGTCTTGCAAATTTTCATATAAAAATCATGTACCCATTAGTTTGTGTCAACATAGATTGCGGTCACGCCCCAAGAACTCTCTCCAATACTTGTTTTGTCCTTTATTTTTGGTATTTTACTACTTGTGACAAAAATCCTTTTTTCTTGATATATGACATTTTGGTGTCACAAATTGAATCTAATTTTTGTATAACTAGAAAAAGTCATGAGCTATCACTATTAAGAACTAAAATCTAAGTAACTACTACTTTCACTACCACTACCCTGGGATACGACCCCAACCTTTGGTTGGGTTACTTTACTAGCTTTGATTCGTAGACACTAAAACTGTAGGTTAGTGTCGTTGATCAAGAAATATAAAAGTTACACATATTTAAGCATCAAAATGGCGCCGTTGTAGAGAAGTGTAGTTACTTTTAACTATAGGCTTTGTTGGTATAGTTGTATAATAGTGGTCTAATTACTAAAGCTACTTTGTGCACTGATTTTCTCCTCCTATGTATGAACTTTATGTTGGTATCATTCTCTAGCTTGACTGTTTGTATTGGTTTGATTTTTTTATATCTTAAATAGGTTTTGATTGTTCGATACTGATGTATATATTACCGGTTCTCTGTACCTATTGAATAAGGGGTTTTAGACATAAATTAATGTATGTGTGCGTATGTATATGTATTGTACATCCAGTCTGCTAAGTTGTTAATGCGCTTCCGTTCTTTCATGGTTTGTTGCTCAGTTTATGAATATGCTTCTGCTCTTTCTTTGTTTCTTGTCTAGGTTATGAATGTCTTCATACTGAAGTGTCTTTTTCATACTAGGGTCATTGGTATTTGTTCATAGCTTTTTTATGTAACATTTTTGTTTGATGTCGTGATGTTTTTATCAATTGAGTTTCATCTTTTGACACATTTATTTTATTATATTAGGTCATGCAGTATGATTTTCAAAAATAATGCCTATAAAATATTTCAATACCACGTTCCAACATAACTATGGCATTGGGTACCACGTTCCAGTATGCTAATTATTTTGGTTCGGGTATGATGAGTCCTCAAATTGGACTCATCTAGGGCCTTATTTAATGCAAATAGTGTCCTCAATTGTGTATGTTATCTCAATATATGCTAAAAACTTCTAAGTTTCAGGTATTTGGGAATTTGGTATGATCGTGAACACTTAGGCACAAAACGGATGAAAAAAGCTAAAGATTCAAAGTACGCATCGCCAAGCACACTTGGCGCTACGCTATATAAAAAAGTTCCATTTTCTGTTACAACAACTAAGTTGTGAAGGAGGTGGATCAAAAACCGACGAAAAGAATTAGTCGACGCTTCACCGAATAATTCCGCGAAGCAGAGTTATTCCACCCAACGATATGATATCCATGGATATTAAGGCAAGCCACAAATGGCGACGAACTAAAGAAAGGGCGAGTTGCCAAAACGCTCGGCGTTTCACGATTGAAGATGACGAATGGATCCACCAGCACTAAATCTGAAGTCTATAAACACTGAACTGTTTTATTGTTTAGAAGAAAATCTTAGAGAGTAAAAAATATAAACTTAATATTTTATTTTAGAAACTTTATTCTTAAGTTTTTTCTTAAGTTTGGAGAGGGTTTTTAGGAACTTGAAGAAAGAAGTTTTCCTTCCAAAATTGGAAATGGTTCTTCTCCATTTACCTTCCTTTGATATTTTTAAGGTTTAATATATTATACCCACTTGATTACTTTATCATTTTAAGTATATTGATCATTGCTTTATGTGTTGCTAAAAACCCCCATTCTTGGGGTCTGATTTAGCAAATATGTTGATATTACTGTTGGGTCTTGCTTGCTGTGTCTTACTTGCTGATAGGATAATATGCATTTTAATTATGATTTCACCTACATGATGTTGTTTAATTTAATGGGTTTGTAGTTTCAAATACAAAACCATCCATGTATTTTCGCCTTGCCCAAGAGGGAGGTCGCGAAACCAAGACCAGTAGACTGATGACCTGAGGAGTGGGTCGACATGAGGTTCAGCCCGAGAAGCTGAGGCCTAGTACCATATCCAAGCAACCTCTATCGAATGGTCAGGGTGTGGAAAAGGCGTAGGCTGGTTAGTTTGGACGAGTGGTGTCCGAGAGGAACCCCTTTGATATGGGGTATGTTGCCCGAGAAGGAACTTTCTTTACTTTAACCAAAAGCTTAGCCTAGTCACCAATATCTTGCAAATTTTCATATCAAAATCATGTACCCATTAGTTTGTGTCAACATAGATTGCGGTCACACCCCAAGAACTCTCTCCAATACTTGTTTTGTCCTTTATTTTTCATTTTCTACTACTTGTGACAAAAATCCTTTTTTCTTGATATTTGACACTTTGGTGTCAAAAATTGAATCTAATTTTTGTATAACTTGAAAATGTCATGAGCTATCACTATTTAGAACTAAATTCAAAGTAACTACTACTTTCACTACCACTCCCTTGGGATACGACCCCAACCCTTGGTTGAGTTACTTAACTAGCTTCGATTCATACACTCAAATTGTAGGTTAGTGTCGTTGATCAAGAAATATAAAAGATACACATATTGAAGCATCAAAATGGTGCCGCTGCCTGGAAGTGTAGTTACTTTTAACTGCAGGCTTTGTTGGTATAGTTGCATATTAGTGGTCTAATTACTAAAGCTACTTTGCGCACTGATTTTCTTCTCCTATGTATGAACTTTATGTTGGTATCATTCTCTAGCTTGCTGTCTGTTTGTATTGGTTTGATTTTTTTATATCTTAAATAGGTTTTGATTGTTCGATACTAATGTATATTTTATCGGTTTTCTGTATCGATTGAATAAGGGGTTTTAGACATAAATTAATGTATGTGTGTGTATGTATATGTATTGTACATCCAGTCTGCTAAGTTTTTACTGTTCTTCCGTTCGTTCATGGTTTGTTGCCCGGCTATGAATATGCTTATGGTTTTTCTTTGTTTCTTGTCTAGGTTGTGAATGTCTTCAAACTGAAATGTCTTTTTCATATTAGGGTCATTGTTATTGCACATAGCTTTTTTTTATGTAACATTTGGTCTAGTAAATATTTTGTTAGACTATCAGAACTTGTTTGATCTCGTGATGTTTTTATTAATTGAGTTTCATCTTTTGACACATTTATTTTATTATTTCAGGTCATGTGGTATAATTTTCAAAAATAATTCCTATAAAATATTTCAATATGGCAAACCATTGTGGAAATTCATTGAATACACTATTATTATTTACGACTAAAAAATTGGTCCTTAAAGTTTGTGGATTTTAGCGTCAAACTAAGTGAATTTTAGGCAAAGTATTAGACGCCAAATGGGGTGGTAAATTACGCTTGGTCCAAAAGGATCTTCTTAGCCTTCGATTGTAAACGACCCGCTAGGTCGTTTTGAGAACTAGGACTAGCTTGACTCCTTTTGGAAATTTAAATGGGCACTTTTAAAATTTTTCGAAGACTAAGAGTATTTAGTTGATTAAATTTTATTGAATGATTAATCTAGTTAATAGTTAGTGGGTCATATCCATAATTCATTTAATATCTTATACTTTGACCCATTAATTTTTTAGTTAGTGGGCTTACAACTTCTAACACTTTATTAATTAAATTGTTAAATAAATAAATAAAAGTAGTAGTAGTAGAAATGTTTGTTGTCTTTTTCTTAGTTGGTGGAAAATTTTTATTGTTTATCTATTAGAATTGTAGTGGTTGTAGTTAATGGAACAAATCTGTAAATTATCAATTATCTTACACCTTTTGGCCCATATTTATTTAATATAAGTAAGTGGGTTTTATACAAAATTAAAGAGAGAAAAAGAAGCCTAGCAATACTTCTTGACATTCACGCAGATCAGGAAAACAAAGGAGATTATCTGGTGACCGGTAAGCTTCAAAAAAAAAAAATTCTTGTTTTTGTTTTTGTTTTTGTTTTGTTTTGTTCACATCGTTGATCTTGTGTACAAAATTAATTAATATTATGTATTTAGAGGATTTAAGATTTAATTTTAGATTTGAGATCAAGAAATTGGTTATATATATATATATATACATATTTGGGTGAGTTTTGAGTATAGGAAAAACGCAAAATAAGATTTTTGTACATAAGTGGGTTTCTATGTATTTTCTGTTTGTTTATTTCTATTATTATTGTTATTTTGGTCATGGTTAAGGCTACAAGTTCTGTAACTAGTGGGTTAAAATTCTGGAAATTTCTTATAGTCATTACTTATTGTTGTAGTGTTAATATAGCTAATCAATTTGGTTAATTATTTGTATTATATAAACATCATGGTAAATTGAGATTTAATCCTAGGCTTAAAATTTAGGAATATGAGACTTGGCATAAACTAGAGGACACTAAATTTATGAATTTAATTATTTATTATGGATGTTAGTTTTTGGTATCATTAGGTTGAATGAGTTTTGGGGTTCGGAATAGAGGTATAGCTCTATGGATGTCTATAGATTTATTGCTTACGAATATTGCATAATTGGTAGATTGGGAACGTTTGGAAACTTTGCAAAAAGGGAAGGAAAAATCGTGAGGATTGGTGGCACGTATTCGGCGTTCAAGGTATGTTAAGACTTTTTAGACTTGTTGAAGGACGTTTTCCTAATTAAAGATTAAAAATGAAATCGACAAAGGGGTAAGGGCGAAAGATGGGGTCTCGTACCAATGGTGTGACGGGCATTGGTACGAGTACCAATGTTATAAAAGGGAAAATCTATTACTATAATATGTATATTGTAATTTGAGAATGCCAAAGCATATGGGCATTAGCTGAAGTACTTAGTGACTTGAATTCTTGTGTGTGGTTGTGTTCCTTTATTGAACCCGTGTAATTGTGATGATTGAAGTGATTATATGTCATAGAGACATTTGATTTATTGAGATGTTGTATCATCCCCTTTAATTGATAGCATATTGTGCACATGCATTGACATGAGATTGAGTATGAGTAAAGGTCTAACACGTGGAGATCGTCCGTGTTGAGATCGAGTTATGATTATAATTTTGGGCACGTAGAGATCGTCCGTGCGAGTAATTGGTTATGATTATAAGTTGGGCACGTGGAGATCGTCCGTGCTGGGGATTATTTGATTATATGATAGTGCGTTGAGATCGTCCGCACAGACACGTGGAGATCGTCCGTGTCGGTATATGGACCTCGCGAGTCCCCCATGGGTCATGAACTCTCGATGTATTTCCGAGGAGTATCATGTATATACGGTTAAGAGAGTACTGGGTATTCTGAGACATATCATTTCATGGTGTCATATTGCATTGCATCTCATGACATCCCTCATTCTTGGTGATTATGTGAATTATTTGGTGGTTGTAAGTTACTTGATGTTTGCTTACCTCTATTTGATGAAATTTGACTGGTAAGTGTAATATAGACTTGTATAACTAAAGAATTGATTTTTCTTATATAAACTCCTGTCACTACTTCTTCGTTGTCGGTCAATGAGATATACTGGGTACACGTGGTTTCGTACTCATACTGCACTTGCTGCACTCTTTTGTGGTGCAGATTGGATTCCAATTTCAAGTGCATATCGTGGATCTTTCAGAGATGAGTTTTGAATTATCGTGGAGTTGTGGTGAGCTACTTAGCTGTTCTGTGGCCCACACCTCCTTCTATGTCTTTAGACGTTATCATTTTATTTTAGTATTTAGACAGGATATTTCTCTCGTCTAGGTTTGTCGTTTAGTTCTAGACTTGTATCGTAGCTTAGAAGCTCTTGTACTTATGACACTAAATCTTGGGATAGTAATTGTGGTTTCCGCATTTCATACTTGTAAATGACTTAGATGATTGGATATTATGTTTTTACTTATTTTCTACTTAAAATATTGATTGAATCGGTAAAAGTATTGAGTTGGCTTACCTATCGATTGGGAACATAGGTGCCATCACGACTTGTGATTTTGGGTCGTGACA